>JAZGTI010015980.1:0-13052 GCA_036877585.1 Botia kubotai
GAGAATGAATTACTGTCTAACCCTGTACAAGCTATTGAAATCACAACAAACAAACAAAAACACAATAAATCCACATCAAACAGATGGTCTGATGTAAAGGCCTATAAATGAGTTTAATGTTAAATGTTGTTAAATTAAATGTTTAATGTGAGGGGTCCCTCTGAGAGACTTTAAGCTTGTTCCCTAAAAGTTCAAGAATTCTTCTCTCTGGGGTCATTTCTCCACAGGTCAGAGAAAAGCCGGCGCTTATATCAGCAGGATGTTAAAAGCTCTCTTCCTCCTCGCTGCAGCTAAATGGCCTTTGAATGTTTGCTGAGGCTTGTTTGGGCAAACCTGGTGGGAGCAGGAGCCGTCGTGGCGGGCCTGCAAATCTGGATGGTAATCCTTCATTTTGGAGTTGGCGTAGCAGCCAGTCGGATTTGGGACATATTGCTTTGTTTAATGATGGGTGACACGTCCGGTCTAAGCCAGGAGGTCAGGCCAGCAGGTGGAAGAATGAAGACAATAAGCCGAGGTCTTATTCTCGGCTAAGACCTGCCGTGCCTCTCCACTCTCGTTGGCATTCAGGGAAAACCTTTGTCCATACAGGTCTGATCGCTAACACACAGCTTAGCCCTTGTCGACCAATCCCAGCCCAACCAGAGCAGAGCGGCGGTGTGTGGATCTGTGTTAAGCTGAAGGTGCATGTGTGCTGTTGTTCTGACAGATCACAGAAGCACCTCAGCTCTGTCATGCACTGAGAATGTCTTTGACCACTAACATCATGCTGTCTGTGTTCAACAGGGTTCATCCTTTAAGCTTTACCATAAGTCATCAGATCGATGAGGGAAGAATTGAGAAAACTGAATGTTTTATAAAATGAATTCACTGGTGTAAAATTGTTTGTGTTTGTGTAAGAACAGGTAAATAATTAAATTGACTGATATCACAGGCAGCTGATTTCCTACTTTACACCAGTAAAATACACGGCTCATAAAATCACACTTAATACATAAAAGGGTCTGGACTACCTGTGCAGCGTGACTGGGTTGCAGGTGCTGCCTCATGCTACAAAACACAAAACTAAAGACATACCAGTCAGGAAGAACCAGTGACATCAAGTGTCTGTGGCATGTTAGCATTCCCTGTTTGAAGATTGTCACTTTCATTTTCACCAAAGCGAGTGAAACTGATTCACAATCACTTGTGCTTCCTGACTGGACAGATTAATATCGCTGAAGTTTAATTGGCTTATACTGTTATACTGTGATGATTAAGCTGTGTATTTTAAGCTGGAATCAGTATTTCACAGTTAATTCTATATTTGGAAAGCAGACATGTAACGAGTGAGATGATGTGGAGTCAGTCATTATCACGTCCTGTTGGCTTTTATCACGATTGTCGTGTTTCTTTATGGGGTTTTCAGTTTTATTGACAGTTTGTTAGGCTTTTTTTTGTTTGGAGAATTTTCAGTAATGTTCACTTCTACAGTATGTGTGTTTTTTAATGTGCTTCAGTAGAGAGAAATCACTTTTTAGGCTTGTGATCTCCTGAGGGTGTCTCAGGGTAGCAGACTGTGGGGTTGGCTCATGATGGTTGCATCTGGGTCCAAAGTTGCTCAAAGATGTGTAGATGTTTTACCAAAACATCATTCCTAGTCACAGTTAACTGAATTATGACCAATATTAATCATTTTTCATTTTCCATCTTGAAATTTCAACATTGTGGCAACTTTCCTTTGCGCTCATAATTCCAACAGAAACTGAGGACAGTGTTGGTCTCTTGCTGTGTCAGAAATGTATTCTTGGTGGATAAATAGTTTAACATCAGCAAAGAATAAATGTTGTTAGTATGTCATAGGTGAATAAACATGTGTCACATAACAATGTACATGTATGCATGCTGCACTCACACACACTATACAGAATGTACTGATTTATGTAAGATTTATGTAAGCTGGAATGCATGTATTTTACTCAACATTTATAACTTATGTAAGCTGGAATGCATGTATTTTACTTAACATTTATAACTTATGTAAGCTGGAATGCATGTATTTTACTTAACATTTATAACTTATGTAAGCTGGAATGCATGTATTTTGCTCAACAATTGTGTGGCTTTATTGGTTCAGCTCTTTGTTCGTAAACATACTATAGGCCTACTATAGTATTAGTCTTATCCCACACAAATTATTTGCAATAATACTATTAACATGTCTGACATTTGTTCTGTGTTTTATTATTATTCTTTGTTTTTTATGTAAAGCTGCTTTGAAGCAATGCAACATTGTAAAAAGCGCTATATAAATAAAATTTAATTTAATTGAATTTAACAGTTGATGAACAGGCAATTAATAAAATTCAGTATGTACTGTATGTCACAGTATGTGATTTCAAAACCTCTGACTGAAAGCATGTCAGAGGGGCTGTGGATCATTCTGTCAGGCAGAACCCTGAGCTGAGAGGATGAGTCAAACAAACCTGCATCACCAGAGAGACTAATTCTCACCAGCAGACAGAAGTACGGCCACACACACACACAAGAACACACACACACACACAGAGCGGAGAACTTCAAGCTCTAAATAGTTCAGCTTGTTCTGCTGGCTGACTGCTTGGGCAGTTTTTGAAGAGACACTCGCAGTTGTACTTTTTCTGATTTTCCAGTGTGTTGACAGAAGCCAGACTCATAGGCTTCCCATTTACTGCTCGGAAACATACTGGACTCCTTACTTGTTAATGTCTGTATACTGTTTGTTCCTCTTTTATATTTTTAGAAGAAATAAAAGACAAAAATGCAGCAATAGTTTACATACAGTAATAGTAACTTCAAAAAATAAATGTTTGAATTAACCTTTTATGTACATTTGTTATCTTTGCAAAGCTGAGCGCTATTGAGACGTTGTTGAGACCTTTTCTGAAGCTCTGAGGAGGCACATGAAAATGTCACATTTATTTCTGACTGAATATTGGAGTCATCAGACTTCAGCAAAAGTCTCAGTTCTAGACTTAATGTAATATCAACAACAACAGAAACATTTGAGATACGAGATTTAATTTGTGATTTTTCCTTCTTGCGTAAAATGACAATTTTTCACACTCTGACCCTGTTGCTGAATTATTAATCAGCCACAAGCAGCTGGCATCCAAATCGATCAATCGTTCCATCTGCCCAGAAAATCTCCTGCTCAGGATGTGTTATCTTAATACAACACAAACTAGCTGCAAGAATCTGAGCTGCCCTTCAGCCTCCTACATGAAGGTCAGAGGTTTCAGTTGGGACGGATTGGCTCATGGTTTTGGCAGAGGGCGTTTTTCTCTGGGAAGGGAAGACAAAGACTAAGATACAAAAACAAGACAAGAAATATTATAAAGTATGAGATTCAGTAGTGTGAAACTGTTCTAATGTTTTGTCGCTTTTGGCTCTCTTGATCTCATGGTGTTTTCATTATATCCAAATACAGGTGAAACTGGTGTAAATGATGAGCTGATTGTGAAGTAAATGCTTCTTATGTCATTGTTGCTAATACTTTAAACAAGAAAATCTTTATTCCACGCCTACTAGCTTTTTTCCTCTGTGAAACACAAAAGAAGATATTTTGAGAAATGTCTCAGTGGTTTGTGTTCATACAAGTCAATGGGTGCCACTGTTGTTTGTTTACCAAGTAAATTTCCAACCATTATCCATAGCCTGACATACTGCAGTACTGTAACTGTCATCACCTGTCATGACCTGCAGACAATTACACCTGTTACAGGTGTACACCATCTGAAGACATTTGTATCTTCTGAACTTTTAAAGGCAGGGCAGTTGTTTTTCAAAGCTAGCTTGCTATTGCTAGCCAGGTGCTGACAGGAGACAGGTGCTGACAGGAGACAGGTGCTGATACAGTGTACATGATGATCTCTCTCTGACACGTGGAATCAGAGCCTGTGTGGATTAAGACATCCTGCCAGCAGATGGCGATACAGCATGTCACGCAGGTTAATTTGATCTTTAAAAATGATGTCACACTGAATCAATTTTAAATGTGAAAACTATAATTAGAAATTAAATTAAAATATGTCAAAGCCAATTATAAATATGCCCATTACATAAAAGTTAAACCTAACAATCCTTAACTATCCATCCATTCTCTAAACCTGCTTGTCCTCTTCAATTTTATTATATCCAGTTTACTTAACCTGCATGTCTTTAGACAGTGGGTGAAACCGGAGTACCTGGAGAGAACCGTTAACTATTGCTCTATTCCTGATAAACAGAATTACAGGTGCAACATTTCCAGCATGTGATGTATGAATTGCTCCAAACAGAGGAATAAATACAACAAACTGCACAAGAACAGCAAGGTGACCCTGTAGAAATTTACAGCCAAGATTTCCCTCAGAGTTATTTGTCAAGCACAGGTCTCCAGTGTGAAGCTGCAAAGCGTCAGCTGACCAGCACACATGCACACCAGCACAGGTGTGCAAACATACACAAGCCCTGTCCAGTGGCAGCCGCTGGCATACACTTAAAGATGGAGACTCCTTTTGACTTGTGTCTTCTGTTTGCTTTGGTGTTGCTTTAGGTCCCCCAGTCATTGTTGTTAGTTATATAATGGAGGCCTCCATTGTGAGAATGTGGGGTCCGCGTTTGTGAGTATCCGGATGTGTTGTAGCTCCTGTAACATCTTCAGGTTTGATAGGAACTCCTCTGTGTGTGTGTGTGTGTGTGTG
Source organism: Botia kubotai (assembly GCA_036877585.1). NCBI lineage: Eukaryota > Metazoa > Chordata > Actinopteri > Cypriniformes > Botiidae > Botia > Botia kubotai. The sequence continues at coordinate 4,701 of JAZGTI010015980.1, forward strand.
TGTGTGGTCCTCGCTTACTTAATACACCATATGTGGCTTGTTTATTTAAGATTTAGGGAAACMAGATGTGGCTCAATATTTGAGTCACATAAATATCTTGCATTAAGAGATTTCACGTCACCATGGTAATTCCTGTAATGGATTCACAGATAAATGGTGCCGCTGATCCGTTTCATGTTTTCATAAATGCTGCCATATTGAGAAAATGCCAACATAATTAACACCTTGCTAATTTACTAAGTTAAGAGAGTGTTTATTTGTTCTCTTAATGCTTTAAAAAAATCCTTATTAGGTCGCCGCAAAAACAGCCCCAGACTTTCAGCAGATCTGAAAGCTTTGGAGCTCTATAATTAAAAGCTCTATAATTATCCCATTAAAGAAATATCTGTATCTAATTTGGCTGTGTTTTGGATTTAAACAAGGCTGTAGTATTCTCTACTACCTTTATCATATGCTCCATGTTTTACCACGAATCACTGTTAGCAACCTGTTACATCCACAAAGACATGAAAAGTGATTCTGGATGCAGGTTGGAGTTTTATTGTTTACAACACTGTGGTGGAGGAGATCTGCCGTTTAACCCATCGGCATGTTCTGAATGGTTTCTAGGCCATTACCAGGTGGTCACCAGGCTATTCTTTTTGTTGCTAGGTAATTGCTGCAGGAGCAGTACAATGCTAAATATCTGTGATTTATTTGATGTCTGAACACAAATGGTTACAAACTGAAGTTTACAGTATTTCTTTAGTCTCTGGCGTTTATTATGAGCAATAATAAAATAATGATAGTAATAATCACATTCTTGCACAGCTAGTTATTTCACCCAGCTTGCATGTTTAATTCCCTTGTTTATTCTGTGGCACTTTGATGTAGCATCATCAACGTGTTTGATTATTAAATGCTCTGAATGAACTGAAAGGTTTCTTTAACACGGAGTACACAGTGAACATAAAAAACACACATTTGTTCATTTATCTTTCATGAAATGACACTGAGAAGCATTAGGTCAGTTCATTAGTGAAATTACAGAATATACACAGAATGAGATTGTTGGACACACACATGGACCTGCAGATGAGTCACGCAGATGAGTCTCACTGTCTGCTGTGGTCTTACATATTCTTCTCCGTTTCAGAGCATATGCTGATATTATCAGCATTCTGTTTGTTGAGTGTTATTTGAGAGTGATCGCTTTCAGTAATATGAAGTGATGATGTTTTGCCCCCGGTCAGAGTATATGGTTACTGAGAAGGGTTCTGTGGTCATAGGCCCTCCACACACACTCTTTACATGTCTGTAATGAGAGTCACATGTTGGGTCCACACTTCAGTTCTAACTTTATTACCTGCCTGAGAACATGATTTCTGAACATGAGTTTCTTCATCAATGCAAGTCTAAAAGATGTTTGATTTTGCCTGATTCATTGTTCACTGGGCAAATATCATAAGTCTGATTGTGTAGGAAAATTTTGATTGGTTGGTCTAAACATAAAAAAATGACTGATCACCTTTATGATGTTTTTTATTTAGATAAGAAACATACAAGTGCCAAGAATTACGTTTGATACATTCAACGTACATTTGATACTGTTATAGGAAGAATTCTCACTGTCTTCCAGTAAGACTGCAAATATTGCAGAGATTCACAGGATATTGTGCGTGAATCTGCTGTATCTGCGTTTTCTGTATCAAAACAAAACAGGAGCTTTAGCAGCTCTTATATGAGACAGAGAGAGAGACAGAGACAGAGAGAGACAGAGAGAGAGACAGAGAGAGAGAGAGACAGAGAGAGAGAGAGAGAGAGAGAGTATACAGTAGAGATACTGTAGAAATACAGGGACATACTGGCAGTGGTTCTTTAAAGAGTGACATGTTCCAATATTCTCACTGTCATGCTGATTATCTTTGTCACTAGATAAAGATTTTAGATGATGTTCGTCTCATTATAACCTCACACTGAGATCAGCAGACCAGCAGTGAAGACTGGTGTTAAATCAGGGATTCCATCTGAATAATGTGATCATTTATCCAGATATTATGAATATGAATGTATTGCTGATGAACACATTCTTTTGACAGTATTAGCCACAGCAACAAACCATCATGCTGTCATATTTCATATTCATAGGATTGTACATTATAAGACACTATTATTATTAAAGAATATTGGTACTGTATTAGAATATAGAAGGCAGATAAATATGCAAGAATACGTTTAACAGTATTTTCTTAAAGTAAAGCATTACTGTTGTTTGTATCATTAGGCAGCTGTTGATGTTTGCTGTGTCATTTGTTCTCAGTCATATGTGCTGGAGACATGAATGATGATGTCAGATGGTGCAGCTGGTTGTGGATCGAGGTTCTATTACGTAGAGATGAGCTCATTTGACCTGCACCAGTAAGCTACACAACCACCCAGAACACAGTTATGCATTTAGCTTTTATCCATAACAACTTACAGAGCATTCAACATATACATTATGTATCAGTATGTGTGTTCCCGGGGACTTGAACCCATGACCTTTGTGCTACTAGCACAATGTTGAACTACAGGAACAGCCATAGCAGCCATATAGCAAGAGACTGAAAACTGCTCAGAACTTAAAGCAACACCCCCCGTACCCACTTCCTCCCTGTATTGTCATAGAGAGATTTGCATGGGTGGGTGTCAAAGAATCGAAGAATTCTTCTTCGTGACGTCAAGACTCCTCAGTTGTTAGAAGATGTTTCTAGCTGGAGAAGTTCTTACAGAGTCGGAGCATGTTGTGGGGAAGCTTTGAACAGTTGAAGAAGAGTTTTGCTAACTGGACGTGCTCTTTTGTTCCAGCTCCACCCCTCTCTCTCTCTCTCTCTCTCTCTCTCTCTCTCGTAGAGAGAGGCCTTGCGCCATCGCTCTGGTTCACACCGTGAGTCAGAGCTCTGTTGCCATCTGGTAATGGTGGTATCTTCAGAAATGCTCAAGTATGTCTAATATTAGCGTTTATGGTGCACATCTCATTGGAGGCAGTGTCCTGGGGGAGGCCATCTGTCCATGCGGCTCACGGTTCGGCCCGACATGTGCAGCTCGTATCTCAACGTTGCTACTCTGGACACTATGACATCACTGATATGTGTAAATGATTGTGATGCTTGTGACCCTGTCGGTTTAATTTCAATGACTGTAATATACCTGTTGTGTTATACAGTATATACTGTATATACTGCAGCTGCTGGAAGTCACTTATGTTGGCTTGGCAAAGCCCTCATAATGATCTACTATTATAAACTTATTATATTGGCTGCTATGACTCTTATAAGCAATCAGAGAGCAAAATATTCCATAGTCTTCACACTGGCCTGAATTTTGTGACATCATAGCTTCTCTTTCATCTTTAAACATCTTTATGTCTAAATAATGTAGGAATCAGATGGGACTTTGAACTAAAGTAATTTGCAGATTTTGGGTGTAACAACTGAATAATCGCCAGAGTTCTACAGATATCAGCTACCAGCGAAACGCAGTTGATATATGTTATTTAGTGTTTTTATTTAAAAGAGGAATTGAATTATTTAAAGCTTGTAAGCATTGAATGTTGTGCCGTGAATATTTCTCAGGGTCTGTTTATTTTTGAAAGGCTGTTAAATGTGGTCACATGCCTTAAAGTCTTGACTCAAATCATTGGGAAAACAGATAGAGTTGATACATTGAACACGTGCTGATATTTTGTGACAACTTGCCCTAATGATGGGCCATGTTAGTGAAAAGTGTCCGGCAGAATCTGTCATCAAATAGCCTTTTACAGGCTTTGCACTCAATTTAAACACTTAAACAATTAATACACACAAAACAATTCATGAAAAAGTGAATAAAAATACATAAATATGTCAACATACTTGAAACAGATATACAAAAAACCTTTTATTATACAATTTAACACAATGTTACTGTGAATGTATTGTGTTTAATTAGGACCTGCTGCTGCTATTGGCATATTGTTATTTTCCTAGTCAAATGAGTGAGGAGAAAGGTTAAAGCTTGCAAATGAGTGAAATGTGAGGCGACTCTCCGCCTGCTCCCGTCACCGAGTGAGTGGAGACAGAATTCTGCATGTGCTCATTACTGTGTGCGCTGTGGAGAGAGTGAACACACAATGCTGCCTGTCACTCACTGCAAACTGCACTCACCTTCAGTCTGAAAGGAACAATCACTGCCCTTCTCTCTCTCTCTCTCCCTCTTTCTCTCTCTCTCTCTCCCTCTTTCTCTCTCTCTCTCTCCCTCTTTCTCTCTCTCTCTCTCCAGGATAAACTACAGCTGTCAGATTCAGACAGACACAGTTTATATCATCTCAACTATTTCTCTAGCCAAACTGTAGATAAATTGATAAAGGTATCTGAACAGCACTGTATGTGTGATGTATTCTGTGTTTGTGTATCACAACAGAAACAAGATGTTTTGACACACAGTTAGTGTTGAGACCTCAGGACACTTTGTGTGTCCATGGTAATTGTTCATATGTATTCTAATAAATAAATAAATGACACTCCACAGGTAAAGACCCAGTTCTGTCTGAACAGTCATTCAAAATCATTTCAATTCTGCTGTATTCTCATAAGTGTGATTGTATTCTTTTTCAAGAAAAGTATTATCTGTGCTTTTAATAGTCATATCAATTTCACATACTTGTTTTTTTTACTGGTAACTCAGAGGTTTGTTCTAACATTTTGCTGTCAGTATTTTTCTGGTTTGTGCAGTAACACAGTTAAACAGACGTCTGTCATATGTCAATGCAGACAGTGTCATCCAGCTTACAGCAGCTGCTGCAGAAGTTCCACTGCAGACGGACAGTATTTGTGCAGCTGTGCTGCTTGACAGAACCTTGTTTTCTTTTGACTTGTAATTTTACCTCCATCCAGCAGTGAAGAATCTATGCTTCCTCCACAGCATTCCACCAGTTATCCAATCTGCAGCCAKTAGTGCAGAGCCCAGTGCTGCAGCGCTTGCCATTCAAGACATGAAAAATTCAGCAGTTTGATATCTGTTTCTATCATGCACAGCTTTGGAGGGTGAAAGAGAAGCTCAGCTACACAACATGACGTCAGAAATCTGATAGGCCAGTAAAACAGAGAGAGAGAGAGAGAGAGAGAGAGAGAATGAGCGATAATTATGATTGTTAATAAAGTCAGTGAGACAGAAACCATTTCTAAGTTTCCAAGGGCACAAAATAGCACAGAATGAAAACTCTAGAATGAAATGATGGGCATTGCATTAGAGTTTGACAGGAGAAAATATGACCTGTGAAAAAGATCTTACAAAACTCCCAAACCAAATACACACACGCAAATACTCAATAGCTTTATTGAACCTTCAGGAGTTATTTATAGTGATTTAATTTACTCTCAAAATTATATATACAGTTTTCATTTAAATAAGACCAGTTAATGTTAGCAGTTAAGACCTACATTACCACATGAAACACATTTGAGGTAACCTGACAAAACAGTGAATGCTATCTGTCTTTGTTGGTTTAATTTGCATTAATGCTGACATCAGAATTATGTCATGAATACCCATGAGCATGTGGCAGCAGTGATGTCACAGTGATGTCACAATTTGTTCATCTCATTGCTCATTTGATGCGTTGTGCTGCCTCATAAGAAATCACTGAAACGTGAGGTTAACACATCTCTGATGTTGGTGTAGATGTGACTGTACAGCAGCTGGACCAACAGCAGGAATTCATCAGTTCCTCTGAATAATCAGAAACTGTTGGGAATCTGTCACTGTCTTAGTGCAGACAGTGCAGAAATTATGTACTGCAGCAGTAGATGCATGGAACAGATGTGTGGGCACGTTAGGACAAAAATACATTCCTGTAATCATTTCTTATGGAGAAGAACAGAGGAGATGAGCTCCTGCTACAGTGAAGGAACGGTGATTCCCAAGACATCAGCTATAAAATAATCAGGGAGTTGAATTTACAGCCCAAGTGGTTAGACGCTGGCCTCAGATGACATGTATCATGTGAGGTGATGTGAGTTAATATCATTTATGGGATGTTCTGAAGTCTCGGGTACTGAAGGTTTCTCATGTAATGGTGTGACACAAAGTACTCTAGTCTATATTTAATCCTAATCTTCATCTCATTAGAAAACTGGTTTCCTGGAGTTCATGTCAGTTTGACTTCACACTGTCATAAAGCACAGGCAGAACAATAAAAAAACAGATTTATAGAGAAATTAATGAAAGACTCTCAAATTATGCAGATAATATAATTTGTATTAAAGTAGAAACCAATGTTTTGTAGCAGCATTTTCAGCAGTGCTCTCAGACTTTAATGTAGTGATATACACTTGATCATAAAGTTCTGATCATAAAGTCTGGTGTGATTATATAGGTTTTGTGTGTAATGTTTTAATGAGAAGCTATGTGCTTTTGCTTATTTCTGATAAAGAGAGTGACAGAGATGAAGTCATACGAGTGAGGCTGTGTCATACGAGTGAGGCTGTGTCATACGAGTGAGGCTGTGTCATACGAGTGAGGTTGTGTCATACGAGTGAGGTTGTGTCATACGAGTGAGGCTGTGTCATACGAGTGAGGTTGTGTCATACGAGTGAGGTTGTGTCATACGAGTGAGGTTGTGTCATACGAGTGAGGTTGTGTCAAACGAATGAGGTTGAAAGGAGGTCACACTGGAAGAGTGTTTTCCCCATCAGTAATGTTTTAGTCTACGGCTGCCATTCTTTATCCACTCAGTTTCTTTGAATTCAATTTACCCTGAGCTCATTTGAAATTTGCAATGGTTCAAGAAATGTGTTTGCCTTTCAGCTCTCTCTCCCTCCCTCTCTTTCTTTCTCTCTGTCTCTCTCTCTGTCTGTCTGTCCGTCTATCTGATGTCTGTCTGTCTCTCTTTCTCTTTCAGTATGCCTCGCTCTACCGTCAATAAATGGAATGTTGCAGGAATTGACATTAACAGACAGACTTTAAAGAAGATTCTTTAGGCACCTGTTCTTGGTGACTCTGCTTTGTTGTGATCTGTACATTCAATTGCTACAAAGTTTTTGTTAATATTTTTTTTTTTTATTAAAACATTTAACAACCTTGGAGATACAATGCTTTTATAGCCAGTAAGACTTCAGATTAAATTAACACACAAAAAAGCAGATGGCCAATCACTTTACTGACAAAGAGGCGGAGCTTTGAAGATTGTAAAGCACTAATGAATCGCTGGCCGTCCTGATGTGATTAGTGAGTGTGTTGCTTGGTTTAATTGAATTGTTGACCTCACTCAGCCTCATGAGCTTTCCTCAGAGGTCAAAGGGCACAGCATGTTTAGAAAGCCAGACACTGTCCCTGAGGGCTGGTGAGGAATGATGCCAGGCTGTTGTGTTGTTTGCCGTCTGTACAGTGTGGTGAGCTCATCGCAGTCCCTGATTAATCAGCTGTATTAGAAAGAGACCCTGACCCCTCTCGCTCTCAAGCTGATGATGTGTCTGTCTGTGTGGACAGCTGTGTGCCTGAATCTAATTGATAATGGACCAAGAGTACAAAGAAATGCTTTTGGTGATATACAGTATGACATAATCAAATAAATGGTATGGTGATGTATTCAAACAATTCACTTTGCACAATAACACTTAAGCTTTTCGTATAATGCACACAGCAAATCACAAAGACCCTGCGGCGTTTGTCCTGTTGTGATTGTTAGTCTTTTGTCTTATGAATCTTGAAGATTGTATTTCTGGTTTAAAGAACTAAAATGGTTCATCATCACACTGCCTGTAACATGAGATAAAGCACATAATCATCAGCTGTGATCATTAAACGTGTATGAGTCACAGTTTGGTGGGTTGTCATTGTTTCATGTGATTTGGCAGCACCTGAGATTACACACATTACACGCGTGTTCTTCACCTGCACTTCCGTTCTCCAGTTTTCACTTGTTTGTTTGTTTCTTGCCAATCGTGTTGTTGATAGTGACAGTATTGTTGCGGCTCTAAATACAGGCGTCAGTAGAAGACGGTAAGAATAAGATCACATGATCAGAAATGACATCAGCATTTGAACTGCATCATCATGTGGTGTGAGGTCTTGAAGAATGTGTGTATAAAGGTCTCTTCACTGTAACATTTACAGTAACAACAATCTAAACATTGTCACTGGCATTTACTTTGCTGTCTGTTCTGTATGTTGTGGCATTTACATATTTCGATATTTGTGTGTGTTTGAGGATGTTTATTTAATTCTTTTGAGCACTTTGTCATTAAGTCGGTCCACTCACAGACATTCATTGTCTCGTTTTCCCGAGCCTAATTCCTCCCTCTGTGGAGCTCAGGAATAAAAGATTCATGTGCTATAAGTCCTAAGCCATCGCCC
>JAZGTI010015981.1:0-13050 GCA_036877585.1 Botia kubotai
AATACAGATGTGGATGAACAAGCTTCCACAAGTAAGAAGGCAGACGAAATAGTTGATAAGAGAGGAAAGACTAATTCAGTGGTGTGGAAGTGGTTTGGCTTTTTAAGTTCGGATAAACATCAGGTTTCGGTGCTCTGCAAAATGTGCCGGAGAGTGGTGCCGACTAGCAGCGGGAACACATCAAATCTGTTCCACCATTTGAAGCAGTTCCACCCGATAGAACATACTGAGAGTCAGARRATGAGGCATCATAAAAGTTTAAGCCAACCTGTCCCCRAACCAKCACCATCTTTTGTAGGTACAGACATCCATTGTGTGTCCTCGGCAGTTTTTTCCTGAGGCTTTTTAATATTGTCCATATCGATATCGGAATTATATCGTATCGACCAAAATTAAGAAATATATTGTGATATAAATTTTTGCCATATCGTCCAGCCCTAAAGAAAACTATTATTAGTTTGATCATATTTATCCATCGATTCTGCGCTTTTTGTTCTGAACATAACTATATGAAACACTACACCGAAAAAGGTGCCACATTGGTTTGTGACTGCATATTTTGTCACAGTCAGTAGTTATATCACAGTCATATTTTGTCACTTTTGAAAAAATGCAATTTTTGTTTAACACCTGATTGCCTAATGGTTAGATGAAGACCAGGAGAGGCCTACAAGCCACAGTGTCCCGTACTCACTGTGAAATCTGGTGGAGGATCTGTTATGATCTGGGAGTGCCTTAGCAATGCTGGAATTGAGCAAATTTATCTTTGTAAAGGGTGCATGAATCAAGCCACATACAACGGTTGTTGTATCCAGAAAGATGGATGATAAAGATAGTTGGTCCAAGAGATAGTTGGACTACTTACAGATATGTGATACATTTTGAACCATGAAATAATTTTTTTATAGACCGACATCTGATTTAATGTGATGCAGTATATTTAAATATGTAATTTACCATTTAGGTTGTAAGGTGCTGGAAAAGCTTTAAAAGCACCTTGTAAATACATCAAATGTGCTGGAATTTGTCGTTCCCTTTCATTCAGTCATGTTTGACATACGTCAATGAACTGACGTATGGGGTCCCTGTGGAAAATGCCGCAAACCAACCCAAGTTACGGGCTAGGAGTGCAAGTACGAGCAGGCGAAGCGTGGCTCTGTATGAATGCTTCCCTGCCTCCATAACCTACCCAGCGCTCTGCGCAGGCAAACCGTCGCAGCCCAGGTGGGTGTGGAGCCTGGACATGGAGAGGTTGTGGCAATTGTTCCTGTCCCCCCAGGAGAGGGCACCTCAGTTCACAGGTCTCCTTCCTTCTCTTGGTATAGCCATGAGAAACACTGGGCAAATGCCCATTCCAGAGAAAGGGCGTTGCAGAGACCACACCCTGCTAAAGGAGGTAATGTGTGGAGATCAGGTATAGACTGACAAGGCAGTACTACCTGTGGGAAATGTCTCTGTGCAGGTCCTACCTACTGGGACGACTCAATGTCCACAGAGACTGGCAACAGTACAGCACCAAGGGAAAGACGGGTTCACCAATAGGAAAACCGTAGTGTGGAGAATACACACGTGGCATTACCAAGGGGGAATCACTACACATAGGGGAACCTAGCCTAGCACAAGGGCTGACTGTGGAATACACCCAAGTACTGGGCCTGGCGTGAGGCTCCTCCACCGAGCCTGCCTGCCGACGAGTGCTGGAGGAATAACAATGTAGGGTTCACCATTGGGAAAGTTCACCACTGCAGAGGAGTATGAATGCCTATTTCCCCCTATCGCTCAGTGTTGTTCGTACAAACAAACACATGCCTGCTCTGCAGCAACGGATGAAACCGGCGCAGGACTAAAAGCACTGCCAGCAACTCGAGGCAATTGGCCGTGGATGCCATATGCCCCAGGAGCCTCTGAAAGTGGTTCAGTGGGACCACTGTCTTGGCTCTAAACATGTTCAGGCATCGCAGCAGTGACCATGCACGCTCGTTGGAGAAGTGCGCCACCATAGTGACCGAGTCCAGCTCTATACCAAGAAAAGAGATGCCCTGTGTTTGGGAGGGCTTGCTCTTTTCCCAGTTGACCTGAAGCCCCAGGTGGCTGAGGTGCCGGAGCACCAGGTCCCTGTGTTCGCACAACTGCTCCCGAGAGTAGGCCAAAAAGAGCCAGTCGTTGAGATAGTTGAGAATGCGAACACCCACTTGTGCAGAGACCGATTTAAGAGATGCAGATCCAAGATTGGCAGCAGCCCACCTCCATTTTTGGGCACGATGAAGCACATGATGTAAAACCAAGACTTCATCTCAGCTGGAGGGACAGGCTATAGTGTGTCTTTCCCCAAGAGGAGCACAATCTCTGCTTGCAGGACTGAAGCATCACTGTCCACTACTGAAGTAAAGAGGATGCCTCTGAACCTGGACGGACGCCTGACGAACCGAATTGCATAGCCGAGTCTGATTGTCCTCAGGAGCCAACGAGATGGGCTGGGAAGCGCTAGCCAGGCCCCCAGACTCCCCCCAGAGAGACGTGCCCGAAGAAGTGCCAGGGCCAGGCTTGAGCCGAAGAGGAGGCTGAGCTACTAGCCCTAACAGGGGGTGCGTGAGGAGGCAACGCGTCCTGCAAACACAGCCCCACCTGCCTTAGTAAAGGATGAGCTCAGGAGTTGGGCCCGGAATAGGAGGAACTGCTCTTTTATTAAGAATGGCCTGATGGCGGGGCACCAAAGATTCTCCACCTGGCCCTCTCCTGATGAAGAAAATCAAGGGTTTTGAGAGTGGAGGAGAGCTCCAAGCTCCTCATGCTCCTCAGGTAAAAGGCACCGGGGCAGGACGGGGGTTTCTGCAGCCCCAGGAACTCCACTTCTGGGGCTGCCGCTGTCCGGGCAAGCATGGCTGTCAACTGAGTCTGGAGGAACGATCAAGCCCAAAGGGGGAAGTTCTGCCTTATTCTCAGAGAAGAGCAGTTCACTCTCGTACGCAGTGATCAACATCCGGTCCTCATCTGGAGCACCAAAGGTGGTAACGGGTCCTGCAGGGGGAGCACCGCCACCACCCGACAGCTCTAGTCCCAATGCTGCAGAGGACTGGGAGGTCTGCAGGGAATGACCCGGCAGGGAGTCTCCACAGTGACCTCAAGGTCTCGCAGAGCGCTAACCATCTCTGCTGCCTTCAAGTGCATAGCCTGTGCAACAGAGTAGGTAGCAGCAGAGGGAGCTCGATCTCTCAAAGGAGAGAGAGAGAGCTGTGACCGCAGCTTTGAGATGGGCATGCTCTCATAATAAGAGCACAACCCAACCATGAACACCGCATCTGCATGCTTCTCGCCCAGGCATGTGATGCATGGTCAACAGACAAGGTCAGGAAGTAAACACATCCAGGAACATACTGACAGAAAGGCATCTTTAAAAAGACGAATGGAAGGACGTCTTAAAAAAGACGCATGTCATCCATAAGGGCTCATTAGAAAGGAAATTTGCTCTTTATAGAAAAAATAAGCTAGTTTAGAACCAGGTCTGTTGAAGCGCCGAGGGGAACCGCCCCGGAATGATTCACCATCACCATCGACCTGATTGCACCATCACCCACAGTGAACACTGGAGAATTTCAAAGGCGATAGTCAAGTGAATGCGTGTAGCGAATGCTCGGCTCTAAAGCAAAAATCTGAATGAAAGCGAGCTGCGGCCGGCTTTATATACCTGCTTCCGGGTAGGCGTGACTCTGCTCGTAACTCCTTTGCCCAATGCTCATTGGCGCGTTTTTTTCTATTTCAAAGGTGATAGGGCTGTCAAGCGAGACCCCATATGTTAGTTCGTTGACGTAATGTCGAAAGTGACTGACTGAAGGGGAACTGTGTATGTGGCAAATAAGATCTTGAATTACATTTTTTTGCCTTCTACACGCTTATTTTCGTTACAGTATTTACATCATGGGCTTGGTTCTGGAGTGGATCAGAAACCATGGAGGGGCAGATGCCATGGAACGACTAAACAAACAGAAAGCTGACATTATTTATGACATCATCAATCACTCCAATGGTTTCTACTCGTCAGTAACGTTTTAGAGTCCAGTTCTGCACATAAAATTAAAGTAGTTAAGTTAAAATGATTTGGTGTTTAACAATGTAAAACAAAATAACAAAACCCCATTATCACATTTATTCAATTGGACATGATTCATTCTGTTCACTAAAATTAAGGAATCTCTCACACACAGGCACATAAACGTCACAGCTATTTATTAGTGAATAATGCAGAAAGATCCTCCTTTTGTCTAATAAATTTAAAAATTAAATCAGTCATTTACATTCTTTGTATGGTGATATGCAATTATCATCAGAGCTCAACAAGTAAAATTTCATGTTCAAAGTGACATTTTGCACTGTTTTACACTGCCTTTATTGCTTCTTTCAGATGCCCTGTTGACATGGCATGCCGAAGCCGTATGAACATTCCATTCCGTATTGGAAAAGTGGATGGAGATGAAAGTCTTGAAAAGTTATTCTTGGATGGTGCTTGCAAACTTGGCATGATTTCTTTGAAGGGACACAGGTACTGTATAAAAATTAGAAACGTTTTGCATGCAGTCCTATAGTTAATGCATGATAGACTAACATTTATGTTGACTTTCATATACATTAAATTATGCAATATTTACCCACATGCATTTACATTTAGTCATTTAGCTGACACTTTTATCCAAAGCGACTTACAAATGAGGACAAGGAAGCAATTTCAACAATAAGAGGCAACAATGAATAAGTGCAATAGACAGGTCTCAAGTATTTCAACACAGTATAAGAAGGCAACAACGGCATTTTTTTTATTTTTATTAAAGAAGTAGAAGTGGCGGTGTGTTAGTTAATTGGTCAAGGAAATGAAGATGAAATTGTTGAGTTTTTAGTCGTTTTTTGAAAACAGCTAATGACAGCCATTCTGATAGAGTTATAGAGTTTATTCCACCAACCGGGCAGAGTGAAAGTAAGAGACCTGGTAAGTGATTTCTTCCCTCTTTGGGATGGAACCACAAGGCGACGTTCATTAGCTGAATGCAAGTTTCTGGTGGACACAAGTGCGAAGAAGTGAGAGCAGGTAAGAAGGTGTGGATCCAGTAGTCACCTTGAATGCGAACATCAGAACCTTGAATCTGATGCGATCAGCTACCGGCAGCCAGTGCAACTGGATGAACAGCGGAGTGACGTGTGCTCTTTTAGGCTCGTTAAAGACCACTCTAGCTGCTGCATTCTGAATCAACTGCAGAGGCTTGAAATATATGAAATATATTAGCATGAAATATAACTCCTTGCATTTAAGTATTTCTTCATTCACTATTTCTTATGTAATGTTTACTATATAGTTTATTAATTCATTGAATTAATAATATTGAATTCAGCATCACTTATTTAGTTTTTAATTGTTTTTTTAATATAAAAGTGTTTTGTTTATATATTTTTTATTTTTATAATTAAGTGTAGCTTTACCCTCTACACCCTGTCCCTTTTTCTGTGGTGGAAAAAGGGACAAAACTGAGCAGAGTAAAAGTTTAACAAAAAATATTTTATTGAAGAATTACTGCACAGCAAAACAGTAACACTGTCACATCAGTTGCATGCAAAGAAAATGTGCGTCCCTTGCTATTTATCCCTGTCTTTTATTCTCCTGAGACATGTAGCCAATTCGTGCTTTGGGGCCCCAATAGCCTTGATTTACGTAGAGACAGCTAGAAACAGTTGCTTTGTGTGTGAAAGGACAAGGGACCTCGAGACTAGCATAGGAATGTAAAGTGATAAAGTTGGTAAAGTGAATATTTTGTCGGACACCCACACACCCCTGCAGATGTCTGTCTTTATCTAGTCTGTCCTTGTTTCCAGGCCAAGCAGATTTTAAACATCACTTAATAAATTTTTCTATAAGAGACATGATTTAAAAGTGTTCATTTATCTGCACCTTTACCAGAAAGAGTAGACCTTCCAAGTTGGGAAGAGCAAATTAATGCAATTTTGAAAGTTGTCTGGCTTGATGAGAACAATACATGTACCAATTTTGGTGAGCATAGGCCAAACTAACCCCATTACTTTAGTCAAAAGAGGGCATTACAGTGCACCCCACCACGACCATGTTTAAGCTTTTTCCATGTCTAACGGCTGACCACTATGATGTGTGTGCCAAATTTCATGCCATTTCAGGCATGTTAAGTGCTTCAAATACACCTGAATGTGGTTTTAAAGTTTGACGTGTTGCTTTTGCAACAATATTTAAGATGTCACAAATCCATTTAGACTTTATATCAACTATGTCTCTACATTATTCTGACCAAGGCTTAAGTGACATGTAAGTTGACTATTTTAATGTTTGTTTTAAGTGGCGCACCCTGTTGGCAGTTGGTGGGTCGACATGACCGATACACATACCAAGTTTCCAAGTACAGGTGCATGCATGTATTATATATGCACCATCATTTTGTGCCCTGTACAAGCACTACCAACTCCCCCTGCCTGGCCCATGTGCCAGCCTTTGACTGGCCCTGGTGGCCGATGACTCTGACATGTGCCAAGTTTTAGAAGCGTGTTTAGGGACCATGTTGTAGCATGTTTTAGAGTTACTCCGTTAATCAAGATCACATGATTGTTTAGTACACAAGATGTGTCACAATAACACATCTCTGTTTGGTATCTATGAGTTGCATTTTTGATTTCCTAAGCATTTATGTCCAATATGTTTTGATAACTTTGGTTTATATTAACAAAACTCCTGAAGGTTTCACAAGGATGAGGATGTGGTTGTTGTGAGCCACGGTCATAGCGCAGAGGGAATTATGTCACTTAAAACATCATTTAAAAGAGTTATTTTAAATGTACCCAAGTTGTTTCATACATGGTCATAAAAATGAAAAGATGTTGAAAATGCCAAACTGTGAACGGATTGTTAATATCTCAACTGGTGTTGCTACTGTGAGGCAATCAATTTATGACAATAAATAAAACAGGAAGTGTCTTATCTGCTGCATGCAATAAATAAGCTCGAAAAACTTGGGATATATGTTTGATGTTGTGGGCAGATCACAATTATGTGACTATTGTGAGTCTCAGTTATAGCGTCACCAACTGGCAGCAGGAAGTGCCACTTAAAATGGTTCTTAAAAACGCCACTATTATTTACAAAGTTAATTCTAAGTGCCCACTATGCATAGTTTTTAGAGAATCTCTTTATGATGATGGCGTCATAGTGCTTGGGCCCGTCATTGTTGCTTGCAGCTATATTAATGTAAATTTGTTAGTCAGAAAAATAAGTTTTACAAACAAAGTGAAATTGGAATTGGTGGACCATTGGTGGCACTAAAGCATGCCCTGATTTATTATAAAGAAAATGCAGAATGTGGAAATGTGGAGTGAGTGGAAAAACACAGAAAGCATACATAGTGAAAATTGGAGTCAGACTTGTCAGAGATCACAAAAAACATTAGCAACCATGGTTTCCGAAAACTTTGCATTCATGTCTCAGTTTTGTGAAATATATTTTAAACCTTGTTTAAAGTTTTGATTTGCGCTTATTTTTTTATTTGGGCTCATTTTTTGATCTGTGACCGCAATACTTTAGGTACGAAATTGATCCCATAATAGTGCTATTGGCAGTAGGATGTGTTTTACAGCAGACTTCAAAATAGTATTCTTATATTTACCCACTTAAATGTTTGTTCCCATCATGCGTTGTTTCCCCAGAGCTATGTGGCGATGGTACTGTAGTATTTGGGCACTGTAGTACTTAAAAGAGACACTAATTATTAGTTCTCTAATTATTAAATGAATAAATAAAAAAAAAAAAAATAAAAAATGAAATAAAATACAAAAACTACAGTCAAACATACAAACTTGATCTTGGAACTTTTGAACTTGAAAGTAACGTTTTAGCTAACATATAAATAAACTATCTATGTATAACAGATAAAAATAAACGGCTTACAGAATGAACCAAAGAATGCTCTAACACCATAACACAACATACCTGCTCTTGTAAAAATTAAACATAAAAACTTGAGTGATGGCCACAGAGGAAGAAAAAAAACAACTTAACTTATATTAGTAAGTATTAGAGTTAAGGTTTTCCAAAAATGTCAAAAATTCACTTAATGACTTTAATGCTTGACTTCATAATTTTACCATATATGTAACCACAAGTACCTGCTTAACTTTCATCTCTGTATTTGTCTGTCTAACAAATGTAAGCAGACTGTGTAATTAACACGTTTATTGCCTCACAGTTTTTTAAATATTTATTTTTCAGGTCTGTGGGTGGCATCCGAGTTTCCTTATACAATGCAGTGAGTGTCGAAGATGCAGAGACTCTAGCAACCTATATGGGAACATTTTTAAGAAATCATCAGTAGTTTAAAGGGTTTTTTGCTGTTAACAGTTTTCCCCTTTTTGATCGTGACTATTAGGCGAAAGTTTCACTTCTGTAGGGTTTATAATGTTTAGGGTTTATAAAGTGGTATCATAATTTATATATAATTAATGTTATCTTGTTGTCGATGTTGGGGTTGTTAATACGACTAACCATTTCATGTTTATTCTAGTGTTTGTATAAAGGTTCAGTTGTTTGCCATTGTGTTTTACTGATTCAAATGTGTGTTATTGGTGAATAAATACACAATAAAACTCCTGCACTACAGTCACTGCAGTGTGTTTGGGGTAGAGACAGTAATTCACAGGTACGTATGGAAACAATGTATATTCCTTTGCCTTGACTATATGGTATGGTAACTGTATGGTATGTTTAAAATTCAGTTTTTTTTATATAGTATCAGGTGGTATTGCCATTGCACTTTATTTCTATCACAATAGGCCTACCATGATAGCACTTGGTTTACAAGCATACCAGCAAATATTAAAGTACAAGTTACATTAAACTAAATTTAATGTGTGAGGTACAGTGCCGGTCCTCCCTTTATGCAAAGTATGCAAGTTGTGTAGGGCCTTCGAACCACAAAGGGGCTCCCTTGCTTTCAAAGATGATTAAAATAGTTTATGCTATATAATGTAAACATGACGGTAATTATTTTTATAACGTGTAGCTCTAAAAGCTGATTTAAATGTATGTAAACATTTTTAACACAATGATTCATTTAATTTATGTATTGGACTCAGACATTATATAGCGTGACATATGACGTGTCTTCACGTGGTTATAGCTATATGGAGCAGGAAAAAAAAAAGCACCAAGAATGTGATGTAAAATGCTGCGCTACATGATGTCAGTCTATGACATGAGGAAGACCGTATGCTTGCTTGTAAATGTTTTAATTTCATTTTGATAAATTGTGTTTATTAAAAAAGCAATAATCCTGAGGGAGGTATTACAGAAACTCCCTAGTATTTTTTTTCTGCTATGCAAGTCAATATTTTCCCACAACGGTTTGATTTACAAACATTCTATAAAAATATCTTTTGTGTTCAGTGGAAAAGCAACTTGAAAAATTTGGGGGTGAGTAAATGATGACAGTTTTCATTATTTTGTGAACTATCCCTTTAGATTACTATCTAATAGCTGTTTTATTGTGAATAAAATAGGCTATGACTTAATTTCACCTATTGTGTTTCGTGTCTAATACTGCACTTCAACCATGACTTATTCACAATTTAGCAGAGCCTCTCATACCTTATTGCTTACTTAGAAAATCTTAAACTGCTCCAAGTTCAAGAATAATGTCTGTTACCAAGCAACCAACAATGCTGCTATGAGGTAAACAAAAGATTAAAACAGAAACAAATGGGGATCACAATTCAAAAGCAATGTCTGCTTTTCATTAGTTAATTTTCAGTACATTTTTATTTATTACTTTTGTCAGTTTCAGGTTATTTCAGTCACCATTGTGAGTTTTTCTTTCTTTAATGGAAGGGTAGCAACAATTCTGTCTATGTGTGTAACACTTTTTGGATCATATTTTGAGAATTTTTTTAAATTGCTGAAGTATGAAGAACATCCTGGTTACATATGTAACCCTCGTGCCCTGAAGGAGGGAATGGAGACGTTACTGCAGGGACCCCTGACTGACGTATGGGGTCCCTGCAGAAAACGCCGCAAGCCGACCCACGTTGCGGGCTAGGAATGTCAGTACGGGCAGGCGAAAACGTGCCTCTGTAAAACAGTTCCCCTTCCTCTATAACCTTCCCAGCGCTCCGGGCAGGCAGCATGTCGCAACATGAACATGTGACATGTGAATGTGCGGAGCCCGATCACAGAGGGGTCGTGGCGCTCGTTCCTATCCCCCCCAGGAGAAGGCACCTCGATGCACGGGTCTCCTTCCTCTCACGGGATAGCCACGAAAACACGGGGGAAAAACGCCCGTTCCAGATGAAAGGCGTTGCGGATACCACACCCCGCTAAAGGAGGTAATGTGTGGAGATAAGGTATAGACTGCCCAGCAGTCTCTGTGCAAGTCTCTGTACTGGGACGGCTCACTGCCCGCAGAGACCGGCAGCCATATTGGCGCCAAGGGAAAGACACGGGTTCACCGATAGGGGAACCGTACCGTGGAAGATACGCATGAGGGATCACCAAGGGGGAATCACTACACATGGAGCACCTAGCTTAGCACAGGGGCTGAGAGAGGCATACATACACAAGTGCTGGGCCTGGCGTGAGGCTCCTCCGCTGAGCCTGCTTGCCGGTGAGTGACGGAGGAATCACAACATAGGGTTCACCTACTGGGAAACCACTGCGAAGGAATACAACCGCCTAAGTCCCCCTATCCCAGGGGGGAGGCGAAATGCAAGCGAAGACACCAAGCCCATCCTCCCACCCACTAGCCAGTGGGCCCCAACACACGGGAGGATACAGGCTCTACCCTTAGGTTATAGAACCTCGCAAAGGTGTTGGGTGTCGCCCAGCCCGCAGCTCTGCAGATATCTGCTAAAGAGGCGCCATGCGCCAGTGCCCTGGAGAAGCCAACACTCCTAGTCGAGTGGCACGGCATGCCTTGGGAATGGTAAGCCAAGGCGATGGCATCCACTATCCAGTGGGCCAACCTCTGTTTGGAGAGGGTCTTCCCCTTCTGCCGCCCTCCAAAGCAGACAAAGAGCTGATGGGAGCATCTGAAGCTCCGAGTACGGTCCACATAGATGCGCAGGGCGCGAACAGGTGATAGGGCTCTCAAGCAAGACCCCATACATCAGTCAGTTGACATAACGTCAAACATTACTGACTGAAAGGGATCCATCCCTGTCTGGAACACGTATCTTTTTACATATTTTTCTGCCTCTTTATCACTGGAGCTCTTGGTGTGAACGTTTGTCCTCACTGCATCTGTAAATAGCAAACAATATTTAAAAACAGATGAAGTCATACAAATGTGTCATGCAACAAAGTACAAATGTTGTTAAGTAAAATGTGTTTTTTAAACAAGTACAAACTAGATATGAGGTTAAAAAAATACATTTTCAGAAGTCTTGTTTTGATTTTATAATAACTAAAAAAAAATCATAAAAAGTAGTTTAATATGACAGATGTACAGTATGTATAGCCTGTACGTGCTGGGATGTATATGTATATATAAAATCAACTTTTAATAAAAGCAACTGACTACAACAGCCCTAAGGGCCAATGCTCAAAATGCCACTTTATGGTTTGAACCCCTCCAGAGTTTTCCAAAAACCTTTCAAGGATGTGTTATGCTGCTTCACAATGGTAATCCCACCAATATTTCCAGAAATGGCTACCTTTGAAGAAAAACATACAAAAATAATGAAATGGCAACATAGCCAAAATATCATCACAATAATACCTGACTATCATTAAAAATACACTGCTTAAAAATATTAGGGGAACACTTTGAAAACGCATCAGATCTCAATGGGGAAAAATATCATGCTTGATAGTTATACTGATGTGGACTGCGTAATGTGTTAGGGACAAAAAGATGCCACAACTTTGATGGAAATGAAAATTATCAATCTACAGAGGACTGAATTCAAAGACACCCCGTAAATCAAAGTGAAAAAATTATGCAGCAGGCTAGTTCATTTTGCTGAAATTTTATTGCAGCAACTCAAAATGGTACTCAGTAGTTTGTATGGCCCCCACATGCTTGTATGCATGCCTGACAACGTCGGGGTCTGACAATGGGTTCAAGGATTTCATCCCAATACCTAATGGCAGGCAGGGTGCCATTGTCTAGCCTGTAGAGGTCTGTGCGTCCCTCCATGGATATGCCTCCCCAGACCATCATTGACCCACCACCAAACCAGTCATGCTGAATGATGTTACAGGCAGGATAACGTTCTCCACGGCTTCTCCAGACCCTTTTACATCTGTCACGTGCTCAGGGTGAACCCACTCGTATCTGTGAAAAGCACAAGGTGGACCGGACTTTAGAATGACTTTAAAATAGTCCTCAGTTATTTTCAGAATTAAATTTAAATTAAACTATACATCCTTTTCTGAGCTGCACCAGGTGCTGATTGTGCCATAGTGCTTGGCCCGTCATCACTGCTTTTAGTAGCTATATTTTTAGTTACCCTTCTTGGTGTGTACAGGCCCTTAGACAATTAAGCTTACAGACAGTAGACAATTAAGGTCACAATTACAATAACCTTCCCTATTGAGGGGAAGGTTCAATTGAATTTTATTTATATAGTGCTTTTTACAATGTTACATTGCTTTAAAGCAGCTTTACAAAAAAACAAAGAATAATAATAAAACACAGAACAAATGTCAGACATGTTAATGTGGAATAAGACTAGTACTATAGTAGGCCTATAGTATGTTTACGAACAAAGAGCTAACTGAACCGATAAAGCCACAACATTGTTGAGCAAAATACATGCATTCCAGCTTACATAAATTATAAATGTTAAGCAAAATACATGCATTCCAGCTTACATAAGGAAGGTATATAATAGGCTACATCATGGGACAGTGCTATAAGGGATTTGCAATAGTACCATGAACTACACAACATGCAAAAGCAGCATTCATACATACAAACATAAAATATATACAGTAAAATATTGGACGTTTATAATTTACAAAACCCTAGTCTAAGTTAGACGTCAGCAGTCTCCCAACAA
>JAZGTI010015982.1:0-13048 GCA_036877585.1 Botia kubotai
GACCGCGTCTTTTAGTGGTGGACATCATGGCTATGTTGGTCCACCCGCATGGAGCAGCACAGAAATCCATGCCGGTCTTTTTTTAGAAGGGATATCATTACTAAAACAATACGACACTACCCCCATTCCCCCCTCAAAAAAACTTTCCTCCACCCTTCGGAACAAATTTGATCTTAATTACAGGTGTCTGCTTTCTGTTGGCGGAACTGGAAAATCCAAACATGTCATTCCAGATGTTTACGTCTTATGGACCACAAAGTGCGTGATTCTGATAAAACAAGGCATTGCGGTAATAATCTACCTACTGATTTGTCAACACAAAATGCCATATGGTTATAAGTAAAGTAAAGGTCAGCCTCCAAAAGCAGATGGTGGTCTGAACAATCCCCTCTCTGGGATTGAGGCAGCTTAGTCCGATATCATCAGCTGCCTCAATGCAGGTGTTTCCCTGAGAGCGGATCGAGGGGTGCGGCCAGCCTTTTCCCCTGCCAGATAATGCCTTTCACACACACACTTATATGCACACACATGCCTGCTAGCATCTGATTAGAGTTAGCCAGCTGTCCGCTGTGACGGGTAGGGCCCGTAACTCGATGACACCCCTCCATCCGCAACCCATTTTCAGAGGGAGGGTCTGAGAGCAAATTCAAGGCCAGATGGCAAGAGACCGTGACGGAAAGTCTTTTCTTTTCCAATGGACACCCCACCAACGGCCCCTCCCCTCCCCACAACCCTCATCCCGCCCAAACTGCCATGATTATTTAGTGAAACCAAATCTGAGAGTCAAGCATACGGCGGACCTGAAAAGTGCCCAGACACTTGAACCGCACATACGCACACACTTATAACTGTCATTATCGAACAAAACCTCAAGCGCAACTGCCATTTTTTCTTAACAAAAACTTCCTGGACAGATGCTTGCTGTGTTTCAAATTATAGCTAAATTATAGCTCAAGTTATTTGTGATGAGTAATATCTGAGGATACTGTGAGAATTAGCTTTCCTGTAGCTCAGTGGTTAGAGCATGGTGTTAACAACGCCAAGGTCATGGGTTCGATCCCAGGGATTGCGCCTACTCAGAAACAATGTATAGTATAATGCAATGTACGTCGCTTTGGATAAAAGCGTCTGCCAAATGCATAAATGTAAATTGACTTCATACATCCATTACACACCTACTTCAGATTAAATAGTCACATTTAACTGGCTAAAAAAACGTAAAGCTAGATTCCCGTATTATTTGTTTTCAGGTGCCACTTGGTTAAATATTTTCATATAATTCATAATTGATACATTTAAACATGTAACTCACGTGTCCAAATGTGTCCAAATTTCTGGGATAACTGTATGACCACCTTTACTGCCATTAAACATGATCTTTTGGAAACTTACTGGAAATAAATTTTGTTAATGCTCCCTCCTCCCTGTAGTCTTATTGTGTATCATTTATTACTGGTTGTTTAAAAGAATGTTTGTAATCTTGCTCGGCTTGTAAAACAACATTCCCTGTCCTCTGATGTCATCAAGGCTGCTTAGGTTTCAGCCAATGACTGCCTGCGACCTCTCCGAACGGCAGCAGGTCTCTTCAATCAACCGCATTCAGGTTTGGCTCCCGTTCGGCTGTCAAAAACACACTTTCACAATCCGGAATATTCCCATTGCATAAAATCAAAATCCACCCTACCTCCTGAGAATACACTGTTATGTTTGCAAAGCAGTTTCATAATGAACGCCCCGGGACACCGTTTCTACTGTCTCTAATTTGCTGGCCCCAGTTTGGGGTCACGGTAAAGTGCAAACTGCGGTATGCTTTACATTACAAGCCCTGAAAGCTTCAGCATGTACAACAGTCCAGTACTGAAAGAGCTCCAAAAAGCTGAAAGCTTTCCTTCTCTTCCTCCAACAGAGAAGCCAAACTGAAAACACAACATGGAAGGAATCGTTTGGAGCTGTTTTTCTTTAATGGGCGCAATTAAGCACGCTTCCTGTGTGTGTGAGGCAGAACGTGTGCGTGTGTGTGTGAGAGAGAGAGAGGCAGAAAGTGTGCTTGTGTGTGTGTGAGAGAGAGAGAGGCAGAAAGTGTGTGCGCACGCACGCAAACGTAAGTGTGCTTGTCTGACTGTGTCCTAACATGGTGCGCTGACTGGAAACATCACACCAGCCTACCGAAAATCACACATGGAAAATCCAAACAACCTCAAATGACCTCTCTCGCTCTCTCTCTCTCTTTCTTCTTCTCAGTTTTGCTTTCTCCGTCATTTAGTTTGGCTTGATAAAGTTACCTTGCACATACTTAATAAGAGGAGATCTAAAGGGGACTTTGTCTGTTTGCCAGGGTAAGACTTTAATCTAAAAACAGATGGTTATAATTACACTTATTCTTGAGTACTTGGATTAATGGCAAGTTTATGAAACAAGGAATGTTTTGGAAGTTTTGAGGCGGTTTATCCTAAAGTCAAAGGATACACCACCACACCGTACTCCTGTTTTACACTAACTTTCACTAAACAAACATTAGCACAACTATTACAAAAATGTAAACAGTGTTTGTACATACAAAAGTCACTTTCACAATGCTAAGGTGTTGTGAGTGGTTGCCAGGGTATTGATATGTGGTTGCTAAGATGTTTTGAATACTTGTTAGTGTGTTGCTATGTGGTTGCTAGGGGGTTTTGAATAGTGTCTAGGATGTTCTGCGTGGTTGCTAATTTGCTACTTGAGCCCATCCACAAGTCCGCTGTGGTCCCTAAATATGGTATATATAGTATACTTATATATATATACTTACTATATATAAGTATATAGTATAAAAAGTATAAGATATTTTAATAGCGATGACTGACATTTATAAACAGAAAATATAACAGAAAATATTTACGAACACAAAATTGATTAACAAGCAAAATTCACCGAAATGTATTTTTAGAGCACAAAAGTTAAAATACACGGATCAGGAACAATCGGTTTTGACAGCTGGCGGTGAGTGGCAGTAGCTTGTATAACGTGGATCAAGGACCCTTTGTAACATGATATCGGTGTCGGTTTCAATCACTCATCTGTCTCAAACAATTAGGAGGTGTGAGGATGGAGCATGCGATGTCCTGTCGGTGAGGTAACGTACGTCTCTCGCACCTATCAGTGCCAAATCAAGACATTACGCGTCTCAGACTGAGCTCGTTTTGTATCTTTCCGGTCTTCTGCGCGTCCATCCCTACCTGCGCGAAAGCCCTCTTTCAAATTCACACGCCATTTCCTGAGAGACATCATTAAACTGTGTACCTCTGGGAAAGAGGGCGAACACAAAACTGCCACTTTTCAAAGCGACCCCATTTTATGCAGCACAAAAGAACACAGTGCGAGCTTCAAAGTTGCAAATATACATCGCTGATTTGGTGGACTTTGAAAAGTGATTTTTTTAAGCGCACATCCAGGGACCTCCCCTGGAGCAACAATACAACCCTCGACACAAAAGTAATGTGCTGTGTGATTTTACAAACACATCTTTTAGAAACCGTCTGTCTTTTACTTAAACCCTTTTATTCACCAAACAACATCTCACACTCAAAACCACCTTGTTTCTAAGCCTGAGTTTTGGAGGCCTGAGTCACTCTCTGAGACGCTGAACTTGCCTGTCGGGTGAGGTGTGTCGATTTGTCATTTATAGTCTGTATTTTTTAATGCTTTAAAATATAATCAGCTACGTACCAAGTACTAATCAGCTAAGTGAGTAAGCAATTACAGGCATATTACAGATATAATTATCACAGCTTCTAATTTTATACATAATTATTTTTAATTATCAGGATTTGACACAACTCGGGCTACTACACGCCATTGGCCAACCAAGCAGGTAGCCACGCCCCCGAACTCAAGCTATTGGTTAAGCCAACACTTGCGTGTCAAGCTTGTCGTGAGACGCAAACAAAAACCAACGTTTTGATAGCGCTACAGAGCCAGTGTGTACACATTTTGAATATGTACATAGCCTTCCTACAGTTGTCTTGCATGTTAAGCTAAACTAGGAAAAAGTATTTTAACAACAAAAAAAATGCACTGCTTCCCCTTTAAGAAACAAGTGGGGCTTGTTTTGTATTTTTGGAACACCTTATTGTGTACTTCCACTGTTGGCAGGGATTCAACAGCATACTAGCTAGCCAGCGGGGAAACATAGAATGTGTCTAACTTCCATAACCCCTATTTTCCCCTGCAGAATGCATTATGGTCCAAACTGGCACTACAGTCTTGGGTCTGTTATCCTATTGTGAAAGACACGGCTTAAAAATCACAGCATTTCCTGTCCTCTGAAGCAAGCATTATGTTCACAAAGCCCATAACCGCCTGAGCACAGCTTGTCATTGAACCAGTTTTAGTCCTTTTTTTACATTCACAATTTGCTATTTACAAATATGTAAGGGCCAAAGTAGAACAGCCTGACTGACCAATCAAGATGAAGTATTTCATCTGTAATACTTAGCGGCTAGTTGCTTCATAGTTGTTTTTGTCGCACTGTGTATTTCTCATTGTCAAGTACAAGTGGAGAGGGATGTGGAAATATAAACTGGTGGAGAAATATTAAATTGGCCGAGATTAGGTTAAGTCCTGACAGTATATCCCCACAAAAGTGAAGCCATTGTGATTAGATCCCGCTTTCATCTAGCCCAGCGGGGGACTGTCAAATCTACTTAAGACATGCTTTCTCCGCTTAAATTAAGTACTAGCAAAAGCAGAGCCAAAAGGTTTCTGACATCGGTCGCCATAGAGGACGCAGTAATTATCTTGGAATGTGCAACAAACCCCAGATATATGCTAAACAAACAGCCTATTCCAAAATTTAACGGATGTCATTTTAGACTGTGGTAATTTTAGGTTGTGGTAATGCTGGTGGTAAGCCATGAGGTGAAGGTCAACAGGAAAATCTTTAAAAAAATAAAATATGTGTTTTTTTTGGGTTCACATCTACTGTATAGTGTAAGCTCTGACTCTTTGGCTCGACTCCAGAGTTCTTGTCTTCATAAAGCTGCGATGAGGCCCCTCAGGTAATCGGTGAGATAAAAAGGGCCACGACACAAGGAAAAACTACTTATTGTTTTGAGGTGAAGGCGGTTGCCATAGAAATAACTGCTAATTAACCACACCGCCTTAGTGGCAGCAGGGCTAGAAATCTTGATCTTGACTTGTATGAGTCCGCGATGAGTGTTCTCTGAAAAATTACATCTCAACTGTTGCTATGGACGCTGAAATAACGAAGGTGAAGGCAACAACGCTAGGCTACGGAATGCTACGCGAGCACCAGAGCGAGAGGTGACAGGTTTGTTACAACGACTCGAGAAACCCCCCACGAACAACAGCCAATTTATTTAGAGGGAATCTGAAATACCTTCAGGAGAAATGACTGTGGCCATGGGAACAAACAGATGTCTGTCGCTAACTGCAGTTTTTGCATTCATTTCCCTTCGCAAAAGAATTCGAAGAAAGTTTTAACCAAGCCAGACAAGATCCGTATTGAAAATGAACAGTCAGGAGGTCATTATTGTGAAATAAACCGCAATATTGCGATAATTGCACACTGTGCATTATCCCACTTACTGCATGGCTACTTAACAAATAAACAAACAGACATTATAACTGATATTTTCCCAGGCTTCCGAATTGTATAATGAAATAAACCTTTAAAAAAAACCCAACTCAATTTCTGCAGTTTAAGGGTTTATTATAGACGCAACTTTTTGGTGACAAAGCGGTGCAACCGACCAATCAGAATCCAGTATTCCAGAGAGCCGTGGTGCTATATAATATCATGAGCTCAATATTTTCAAATGTTTTGTCATAGTAAAGTGGACAACAGTTCCTGAATTCGTCTTTTCCTCCGCCACACATGCAGACGTATGATCTGTTTGGTTTCGGAGTTGTTCCAGAAAGCTGGACATGATTCCAGGCAAGGCCAAGAGCATGTTCATCATCCAGAGAGAGAAAGAAGTGCAGTGTTCCCTTTTTCCATGACATCACCCCAGCCGGGAGTTTGGGGGGGGGGTGGCTGTGGGGAATTGAGGGGGAGTGGGAGCGCAGCTGGTGTCAGCCGCACGACCATCTGCTCCTAACTAATGGTTCACGCTGACTTTACAACAGAACCCAAGACAGCCAGCCCAGCTTCAGCCTGGCCCGGCGGAGTCCCGTTTTCCAGTTTCAAAAGCCCAACGGACCTCGCCGTCTCACCCTGAGGACAAAACCAACGACCAACATCCCTGAGAACTTTCTGATGATCATTTTCCCCGCCAACCTCGACAAACAACTCGCGGCCGCGCAGTCAAAACACCCCGTAACAGCAGTCAAAATATCACTTAGCGAGTCAAAACATCAAAATGTTGACGTTGAGAAAAGGTCTGTTGTTAAATTGTGCTACGATGTTGAAAGATTTGTTGGCATATTCTACTTGAATCGTGAATCTGAATTGCAATCTGAATAGCAAAGAAAAATCTGATTTTTATAACTAGATTCAAGTCACATTCTTGCTAAATATGAATTTACACAATTTGAGGCACAAAGCACGTATGCAAAGTGCATAAATATTATATTGACAACTGCTGGAATAAGCATTCAATTCAATTTCATTACTTACAAAATGATTGTGAACAGTCTGATCTACGATTTCAGATTACAAATACAAATCGGATTTATCTGCAGTGTAAACGAAGTCTAAGGGGAAGTCTAAGTGTTTCATAGTTACGTTTTTCCGACTCACCATACATTTTCCCCTCGTCGGACAGGATGATCTTCCGTCGGCCGCAAGGTGGGTAGATCGCCAAGGCCTCCTGGAAGCTCTGCTCAATGTCAGGACTCCACACTCCCTCAGCATCATTGTCCATTGGCTTATCAGCAGAGTCACTCATTCTTTCAATATCCTCTCCGGCACTCTCACTGCCACTCCAACTGCTGGGATCCATGGCAACAGCTGGGACCTCCGAGCCCGGCCCTTGGGAACGTAGGGGAACGCTAACCTGCCAAGATCAACCAGGAAAGCAAGGTGATTGGTTTGTTAAACAAATACCTAAAGGTTCTGACAACTCAAGCAGTGATGAACTGTAGGAAAACCCATAACATGGTAAATCATCTCAGCGGACAATTTTAGGTTGTACGAATGTTTGTGTAACGTTTTCAATAAGAAATAAGAACATTAAAAATGTTATTTAGAATGTTTTAGAAATGTTTAAAACGTCCAGTCTTATAGACGTCATATTAACATTATTGCTTGGTTATAAATAAGTTATTATGTAGTAATTTTTTAATTCTGTTAAGTTTTAAACTATTCCACTAACTACTTAAAAATAATGTTTTTGATATATATAATATGACTGCAAGAATGGTTTTGATAACTTTAAGAGAACATTTAGAGAATGCTAACCAGCATTCTAAGAACATCCCTGTTAGCCTGGATGGTACATTTTTATACCATATGTGAAAAAACATACCATAAACGTCAAAAGGTGTGTTCATAATTCTTGGGAAAACAATAACAAAGCAGTAAACACTGTCAGTAAGATCCAAGACGTTTTAAAAAAGGTTAAAAGAGATTAAATCAGTTAAACAGATTAAATCTGTTTCCGATTAGGCAATGAAAAAAATGATGGATGCTGAATACATTAAGTACAATTAAAACTTTCTCTCATCCCATAAAAACATCAAACCTAAAACGGACAGCATAAAAGATAAAGACATGACTAAAAACCCATGAAGGAAATAAGAAAACACTTAAAACAAGCTCATTTAGGAGGGGCACTTAAACCGAAACAGCTGCTGTCTTAAAAAGCAGCGCATAAATGCTGCCAATGATTGAATTAAATTGTGGTAGACATTTGCTGAATGACAAATTTTCATCGCAGAACTTAACAGAGAGCGATTACGCCAAATCATACGCAACGCTCCTCCAAGTCACTTTTATCATCGGCAGCGAGCAACCACATAGTTTGAAGTTAAAGGGAACTGCTTGCGCAAGCGTCGCGGAATATCTGCGGCGAATCACAATCCCTTTATAAACACTATACTGCTAATCAGAGAGAAGTGCAACAATCTGGCAGAAAATCAGTGCAGCCGAGCGCTTATATAAACAGCCAAAAGCAGTATGACACCAAACGTGTGTGTGCGCAACTTGTGTTAAAACAACACAAAGCACCAAAAACAGCTGAATGTTCTATTAAAGTGACAAAACCTGTGTTTTTAAGTCACATCTGGTCTGGCAGGGCAAATGCCCGAATACAGTGCTGGCTATTGTGGAACAACCACGGTGTGTTTCCTGTCAAATCTGAGCAGGCTATACGTCACAATGTATGTGTGTGTGTCAGAGAGAAGAGCTGTGCGTGTTTCTGTGTCGTAGTGTATGAGTGTGTGTGCATACTTACAGACTATTGTTTAGGGACAAAACTGTCCCCAGAAATTAGCTTAAACTGATAAAAACTCCCTTTGGGACCATCCGGGGACATCATCAATTGAAAACAAACCATTCATAAATATAAGAAAAATACTGTTTATTACTGACATATAGGATGTCATAGTTTGTAAAAGTCGAATATAAATGATGTAAATTACATTTTTGTAAATGTTTTCCATTAGTGTTGAGGCATCGGTTTGTCTATACACGTTTTTTCCAAACTTTTTACACTGACGGACCTCTCCAAACACAAGATACTTCTGTGTACCCCTCTCTCCGCACACACGCGCTTTGAGTGAGGGCGAGCAAGCGTTTTTAATTCATTTCTACAGAAGTAGAACGCAACAGTCTAGAGAAGGGTTGTGGGATTCGCTAGAAATTTGTTGTTTGTACAGGAGTGGGTGCATACATTATTTTTTCCTGTGAGAAATACATCAACTGGTTTCATCATTAGTTAACAAAAACACATGCACCATCCTCACCTTGCACACCCCAGTTTGGGAACCACTGGTCTATAGTAATTGTACTCAGCTGTACATAAAACAACAAAAGTCCCCATTTAGAAAGCTAAGCAAGTGTGTGTGTGTGTGTGTGTGTGTGTGTGTGTGTTACTAGGTGGGTGGGTCTCTCACTAACACTACAGTGATAACTAACTGTTTTTTTGCTCTTAGTGCTGACATCGCAAAACCTCACTGGTGCTGCTGAGAGAGTGATAAAAATTCTTGCATGCTGAAAACTGCTAAATGGTTTGGCTCTTAAACATCATCTTCCTGACTTAGAGATGAACTCAACGGTAATGACTTCCAGCATATGCGTGCTTTCGGCTTTGGCCACAATTACAACGCAATCTGTAGTTTTCCACTTAATGCGCAACATGGAAACATTTACAGAATGCTGTTTCTCGTACAGAAGCGTCTGGATCTGTCTGCCCACAGCGCCACTTCCCGATCTTTGCCTCAGACGAGGGCTGTTCTTGAAGTTTTTGTCGAGCAGATCGGTTTGTGTAACGTTTTTGGCTCGCGCATATCGTGAAATCTCAGATCTGAACGGGTTACCTCGCACAAATACCTGCGGATCAAAGCAGAAGCGCAAGCCATAATTACTTGTATGCTAATATCGTATAAATCCGAGAGATTCAGCATCGGTTTTTAATTAACGTAAACAAAAGCAGGCTGGTGGTTTGGACCGCAGAAGATTAAAGAGAGCCCGAGTGTGATGGTTTAATCGGAGAGAGAGAGAGAGAGAGAGAGAGAGAGAGGCAGCTCTCACCACTTCCTCCCTGTAATTTGCAGGACTTCACACTTCAAAAGAGTCAGAAACTCAATAGAGAGAGAGAGAGAGAGAGAGAGAGAGAGAGAGATTTAAATGATTTCTTATTTTCTTAGTATCAATCTTGTGTATTTGTCCAATTGTCAAACTTAGAACAAGCTACGAATATTATTTCTCTAATCGCCAAAGTCCAATGCAGAAGAAAAAGAGTGTATATACTATTTGGACTATATATATATATGTGTGTGTGTGTGTGTGTGTGTGTGTGTGTGTGTACACGCACAAAGAATCACAAAATTATCTAACAGTAACATTGTATCATTGTATCAATACATCAATACTGTAAGCCCTGCTGAATTCACTCTTATAAATTAAGTCGAACCTTCTACATTCTCTCACGGTCGACCACATCGCCGCACAAAACCAAAGACATCTGCACAAGCTGCATCCGCTTTGCATGTCACAACAAATCTCGGTGTTTCGTTATGTGCATATGCAACATCCCATAATTCCTGGCTGTGCGGCGGACAGACGGGCGATCTGTCCGCTCCGGTTCTTCTGCTCCGTCGAAGTGGCCGTGAACGCCAAGATGTTGTGACTGCTGCAATATGGCAGTGCTTGATGCTGGAGAGAGAAGTGCTTGTGCGGGGCATCGGTGGCAGATGGAGGGCTGAGATTAGTCATGCAACAATGTACTGTGGTCACACTTACAATACACTTCACCCTCCAGGCAGCTTCAGCCGGCCAAACAAGAGGCATGGGTGCGATTCCACACTAACCGGGAGGCACACATCCACCCTGGGCAGCTGTCTCTCTCCCTCTGGTCTACTGTCACTGCCAACGGAGGAGGGTACCTCAAAGTATATATGTGTGTGTGTGCTTGTGTGTGTGTGTGTGTGTTGGTCCACATCCACGGGCATGAATACTGTGGAAGAGTCAGCTTGTTGTAATTAAATGTAATGATATGTATACGACAACGGACAGTATCGGTGTGGGGTCCCGCTTGTTAATAAGTGACGCTAAGCAGACTTTTCCGCACACGGCTAAACAGTTTGCTATGCGTTTCAGCGAGTCCGGATCACAGAATCTGCTTTACTCAATGCACAGCTTGTATGCTAAGTGTTTGCGGGAGACGCTAATTGCGGTTCATTACCAAATGTAGCCATAATCGAACTGCCCATCCGCACATTAGCAAATGTCTACTGATGCTTAGGACAGATAGAAAACCGCTACAATTCCGTCTGCCTCCATTTTGGTACGTTTAAATGTATTACAAAAGCCGCTAACCGGAAATTAGTCAGTCAGAGTAGCTTTACTGTCTTTAAATTTATACGATTGCACATTAGGTGTTTGAAATTAGTATGATAAAAGAAAATCTTGACTTGCGAATGTTAATTTGACTGCGTCTGTTCGCATATGTAATAACAAACCCGTGTGTTCACATCGAGTGGGTTTCCAAAGTCTGAGACTACATTTTGAAGAAAGCCTCAAAATCTCATTTAAACCTGGAAATAAACAAAGAAAAACTAAAAGCAACGAATTACATTATGTTGTCGAAAGAAAAAAATATTTCGGTTCTGCACTATTTTTAGGTCACTAATCAAATAAATAGATTTGTGACACTGTTCATGTATTACTCCTTTGAACTGAAGGTCAGATTTTCTTGTTTCCATTGAAGCGTACAAGATTTCTCTTTGAAACGTTCTCATCAAATTTGGACATCAAAGAGGATCAAGTTTAATTAGACAAATGCACAATAAAAGCATTTTTACTACTGGTCTACTTAGACTCTGGAAGTAGACCAGTACGTTTGTCAAATGCCAAACTAATTACAATGTTATCATGACAATTGCTACGCAATTGTGCGCGCTAATACATCACGAATAAACAAATAATGCCAACTTTTGTAACCTTTAGTAGACACACTAAAAGAAAAATTGTCCCAGCATGGCGTAAATGTATTTTAGCAATTAGAGGAATTGGCCAAAAACCATAAAAACAAACAAATATCCAAAAAAAGAATCGCAAAACAGCTCGTTCGAGTTCAAAACAACGACGCAGAACACATTGTAATGCCAATTCTCCGTACGCGGCGTCCAATCAAACGAACGAATCCCCCCCCACATGGTCGCATTAACCTTCGTCAGCCCTATTCCATTCTCATAACATAAGCCCCATAAGACACAATAGGGAAGGCTTATTAAGTTATTAAGTAAAGGCATAATGAACGCAGGGTTTCGTATATATCCAGTGTCTGTAAGCGATCTCGGAGAGCCTTTCTCCAGCGCATTTCTGGCTGTGACACGAGATGCACAGTGCTATTAGTCTCTATATTACTCTGTCATCAGCCAGGAAATTCAATTAAGGCTGACCTAAAAATCCCTTCTTTCACTGTTTCTCTGAGACACAGCGGCTTTAGCATTTCAATGGCACGCGCTGTATGGCAGCCAGCACATCCTGTACCGCGATTGTCCGTGTAGTATTTGCTTAGATGAAACCACGTCCTTTTATTTCTGCGGAAGAACCGCGCCAGAAAATCCGGCCTCTAAGAAAGCCTCGCCTTAGAATCCGAACGGCATTGTCCGAGGAAGACGTCTTCAAGATGCAAGAAATGTGAAGGGCTCTTAACAAGGGCAGTGATCTATTCACAGAGAGCCGCACGGAAACGTCTTTAATCAGAAAAATTGTCCGCAACCTTGTAATACATTTTCACCGCCTTCAGCTCTGTAACCAGTGTGTGCTTAAAATTAATGATTTGTCACGCTCTGATTAAAGCATGGGACTGACAAAAAGGTATAAAGTAGACCTCAGTTCCAGATACGCTTAGAAAAGCTAGCCATTAGAAGACATTTTACAGGTTATCTGAGGAGGACTGAACCCGTATGGCAAACATAAGGGAGGGTGGTACAGATACACCCACCTGAACAGCAATCGCACGGTCCGGCTGTCTGTGCGTTGTTTGCTGCCCAGATTATGACCTGTATTTCAATTACATGTTGGAGGTCACGCAAACTTGCTAATATCGCAGCAAAAGCTGGTCTGTGAATCGCGCCACATGGCTTTTTAAAGGGACGCGATTCGTTGTTATTGCTTTTCCTCTGGCGACGTAATCCTCTCAGCTAATGACTAAAAACATGAAAACTTAAACTTCTTGCAGTTATTGTGCAATGGACAGAGAAAATTCTCCTTGAAACAGATTTGAACAAATGAAAATGCATTTTCTACCAAACAGATCACATGGAATCAGATTAGGTGAGGATATGTAAGCTCCTGTAGCTCAGTGGTTAGAGCATGGCGTTAACAACGCCATGGTCATGGGTTCGATCCCAGGGATTGCACATACTCAATGTATAGTGA
>JAZGTI010015983.1:0-13048 GCA_036877585.1 Botia kubotai
TACATAGAGTGATTTCTGAGAACTGATTTCTTCATCTGTCCATACTAAGCTCTCTATTCGAGAGCTGTCAGAAGTGGAGCCCTGGGGGTCATTCATTGTTCCATTACTGTGGATAGACCAGGTGAAATGTTAAGAACAATGGCTTCACTTAAGCTTCTTGTTCTTGCAAGCACTGTAAGGCACAAATCAGCAGACAACATCAAGGTGAGCTTTAGGTCAGCAAATAGTGTAAGAGGACCTGCCAAAAGGATAAACAGGGAATAGAGACAATAGCCCTGTCTGAAATCCTACTGAGCTGCCTCGTAAGGCAAGAACATAACTGTACCTCTTGTGTGACTTGCTTGGAATGCTCTAAATAGGCAGCAACTTCGCATAATAACAGTCCACACAGGAAACTTGACTCATTGTTTTCTGTATAGTCTGACGTTACCATGTTGCAAAATTATTGATACAAGATCTAATAAGCCTAACAAGCAGAAATATGTGTTAAATACCTAATTATCTAATTAAATCATTTTCGTTTTTTTACCTGACATATATGTGAGGCTCTATTTAGAACAGTGAGGCCATTTAACTCATTGTCAAAAACACCAATTTTTCTGTGGGTGATTCATATAGGATTTTACCTCAGAGAACAGGTAAATCAGCATGACAGGGCCCTACTGGGCCCTTTAAAATACTATTATGTTTTGTCAATAGAAAGATTCACCTTTTTTCTTTTACCTCTGAGATCAACAAAGATGTATAAAAAGTGAACAAGTAAAATCAGGACTGTAAAACACATCGAGCATTAAATTAAATAGCGCTGCTGTCGGCGTAACATGTGAACAGGCCTGAAGCTCTAATTGTGCTGCTCTTTCAGACTGGCCCCTGTGGAGATCTCAAGAGAGATCCAGTAATGATGGTAGGGATTCCATCTGCCCTCCTATTACTCCTCTACTCACCATCTCTCTCTTTCCTCCCCTCTCCCTCATGGCTTAGTGGAGTTCATACCAGGTCACATACAGGTGTCCAATCTCCCGTCCTGTTTTGCTCCTGTCCCTCTCTTTTTGCGATTGGCGGCCTGGGGAATTCCTTACCAAATGAAAGACCAACAACATGAGGAGAACAAGGAAAATAAAATAAATAAATAAACAAATAAAACATGACGGCTGAGAGAAAATGAAAATGCACTATAGTCTATGTTAAAATTAGGGATAGTGTTGCACGGGGGAAGTATTTTATGGGACACAGAAGTGCATTGAAAGATTTAATATGGAAACAATATTTAAGGCTGTATTCTATACATTACAACATCAATGTCTGTTTAAAACATGATGGAGGTTTTGGCAAAGATTTAGCTTTCTTTTAATTGAAATAGATTGAATTGGCAAATCAAAGAAAATCAACAAAATTTGTGATCATTTTGACACTATTAATGTTGACTAATTGTACCTTTTCATCTTTTAATAAAGACATTAGACATGTTTCTCTAAACCAAGTTTAATACTTTCATTATTTGCTTTAGACAAACTAATAAAAAAGATTTGTCATACAGTGTCTGAGTGACTGTGTTTTGAAAGTCTTGGTGTGGATGAGTAATGAAACTTTTACTTGTTTGTAACTTAATGTAAGTGAATTCATCATTCAGATATGAGATTTTGCAAGTTATATCATGTTCTTCTGAAACTCAGAAACACTCTGCAGCCGAACCCTTTCATTACTGCTACAGTTTGTGGGATAAACATTTCAAGACTCAACCAAAGAAAAAGAAAAACAAAACAAAGCAGTGGAGCAATGACATTTTTAGCCAGTGAAGTAACACAGTCAATGTCCAGACAAGCTCTTAGACAGCAGTCATGTTTAGCAGACACACACACATGCACACATACACGTTTACTTATCTAAAATGGGGACATTCCATAGACTTCTATTGTTTTCATACACAGTTAATTATAAACAATATAACCTAACCATAACTCACACTCTAACCCTAACCTAAACAGAAACCTTTCTCCATTTTTACAATTATAAAAACGTTTCTTTACTATATCTTTCTAGCATTTACATTTACATTTAAGCATTTGGCAGACGCTTTTAGCCAAAGCGACTTACATTGCATTATACTACACATTCTTTCTAAGTAGGTACAATCCCTGGGATCGAACCCATGACCTTGGCGTTGTTAACGCCATGCTCTAACCACTGAGCTACAGGAAAGCATTTTGCAGATTTTGTCATATTTCTTTGACTTTTGGGTATACATTTTTCCCATTTTATGGTTAAAGTTAACACACACACACACACACAGATGTTTGTGGCATATCACAGATATTGCCAGATAACCATGAATACTGTTTGCAGTGTATATATATAAATGGGAAAATAGAAGGGTATCACTTTTCAGTCACTTTTAGCCGAGTGCACTTGGGTTCATCATTCAGAAATAGACACAAACACACACGTCGAAAACATATTCAGGAAAACATGATGGCACAGTGTTATGGTGGCTCTTATTTGTGGCTTGTCTCTCAGACAGTGGCACTGCTGGTTTGGCATAATTATCCCCTTCAGTCTGGGCGATAGCTGTAGCTGCTGACCCCATACCTTAACCACTGAGGATACTAACAGGTCTTGTGAGATGCCAAGAGATCTAAGAGGAAGATTGATGTAAAATCAACATAAACTATTATATGAACTACACAAAGAGCAGGACTAAACCCTCAAAAATAACAACAACAACAGCCCACTACTGCCAGTCATGCTCCTCTGCAAATGCACTGCCAAGATGGCAGAAATGTGAGAGCTCTTAGGATGTAATTATATATTTCAAACAGACACAAGCCCTCTTCATTTCAGCTTCCACTGCAGCTTTTTTTTCATCTCACTGAGGTCATCCGAGGATAAATCCACTTCTAACAGAGCAGGACATCCATTCCTGCAACAGATCTCGCATCACTTTAGTCAGCCGTTTATGGGGTGACAAATCAAGAGGTTCGGCGTGTATTTTGTGTGTTTAGGTGCGTGTTTGAAAGAACAGGAGACTTCAAGAGACACTGGCTATACAGCGACTTGACAGAGGAAGAATGGGGCTAAATTATGTATTATGAGTTATTAACTGAAATTAATGTTCTAACTAAAGATGGGTTGTTAATTAATGTATAGATGAATCACCTGCATCGCCGCTGGTTAAGACATGCCTTCTGCCACCTAACTCAGCATGCTGTGCTATATATCTCCCAATCTCTCGCTTTCTTTCCGTCTAATGCAGAATGTTTAACAGAACACAAATTACAGAACATAAAATACATCATTTCAGTATTGTGCTATACTGCCACAGGTGAGGCTGTAAAATTAACACAAGCAAAATATAAACTAAGATTGAATATGTAATAAATTCTTGTTTGAAAGTAGATTGTATTTTGTTTTAATATTATTTAATTATTGGTGCCATTGTGGCAAAATAAACCCTGATAGTGTGATCGGCACCATATGATCAAAAGGTGTTCAATACTAATTGTAATTCTGGCAAAGTGCAATAATAGACATTTATATTTCTAGGTAAATATGAGTGGTGCTTGACCAATATTCAGTTGTTGTGGTTGCCAGGACATTGATATGCAGTTTCTAGGGTGTTCTGGGTGGTTGCTATGTGGATGCTTGTTGGTCAAGGTCAAAGGATCTTCTATGACATGGTCCATACTGGTCCTTAGATATAGCAAAGCATCATGGTTTTGTGTCACAACACAAACAATATTTTTCATGATTA
This sequence comes from Botia kubotai, assembly GCA_036877585.1. NCBI lineage: Eukaryota > Metazoa > Chordata > Actinopteri > Cypriniformes > Botiidae > Botia > Botia kubotai. Next base: position 3,749 of record JAZGTI010015983.1, read on the forward strand.
TGATTAGAGGTTAATTTAAATTTCTAATGCTAAGTACAAGTAATAGTAATAGAGATTGCCTTGGTAAGCACCACAGAGAAGTATATACTTCACCAGAAGTGCAGTGCAATAGAATAAACTGAATGTCAGCAGGTCTTCATACCGTAATCTAAATCCCAATATGCAGTAATAGGTTTGTTAAGGATGTATTGAGTAGGCTGTTTCATCAAATGGATGAATCAAAAAATGTGCCTCATAACCCCACATATTCATCCAGTGAATTTATATTCAAGCAAATTATCTGCAAAATTAGCCCATTTACTTTCATGTATTATTACTGGTATTAATATCAGCTGCACAGCTAGTTTTGATTGCAGGCGGAGCCTGCTTAACTGCCGCTGGACATATAACCTGCATGCGTACCGTGCACCTTCGGTTATATGAGGTGTTTGGCTATTAAGATGGTCATTAATACATAATGTTTTCTCTGGTCATAAAAGGCTGCTCTCATTCCTGCCCTTTCCAACCTCTGGTCTTAAATATTAATGCCCTACATATGCTGACTGCCATGTGCAGCATTATTAGCTCTATACTGTAGGGACAAAGGTTCAGTGTGGCCACCTGAGAACCCAATACTGGGCTGCAATGGGCTTAAAGAATTTTAACTGCTTCTAGATGGACTGTAGGGTCCGTATATAACAATGTATGGAATAGCTTCGCTCCTTGAGTTCATTGTGTGAAAGAGAAGGAGCATTTTGAGTTTCCAATCAGACCTTCGGTACAATAATGACTCTAAGCAGTTTCTTATATTGAACCACACTTAAGGTCTATAATCTTTATTTTAGATTCTTCAGGATGCTATATTGCTTTTTTCCTTTATCATAAATCACACACAGTTGTATGTTGCTCTCTTTCAGCACTCCAGAAAGCTGAATCCATTCCTTCCCATTTCAAAAGTAGGAGAGCTTTCCTCTGGATTATTGATCTCTACTGTAAGAACCAGCTGGTGTGTCTCCCTAAGCTTTAATGATTCTTAGAACAGATCAGATTTTTTCAGAACAAGTCTCTTATGCACTCATTTTCTGGAAATAACCATGTGTTGTTCACCAGAGCTACAGTATAGTACATTTATACAATTCTGTGTAAGACCTTCCTGTAAAGGTTGCTACCCACCGGGTTGGTTTGAGTGGCTATTCTGTATGTTCTTTCCCCCCGACTGGAGATTTGGTATAGTGGGGGAGGAACAGATGAGACCTGCCTACAGGGTGAGGTAGGATGGTATAGGGATGGTGATTGTGTGGGGGAAGATGTGGGGCTCCGTGATTACTGTGTGGAGAGTCGTTTGGCCATGGGAATGGTATAAATGGAAGCACAGCTGCTGGTAAGGCCCTGATCTGGTATTCTACTTCTTGTACAACTACACAATGACCTCAGGGAAATTGGGACTATTCCTTTTGTTTTCATGGAGTAGAACCCTTGTGGATTTCTGTACATACATTAAAGCCTTAAAGCTGTCTGAATTTTATTGGGTTAGTCCAAGCTCAGGAATGGAGAAATGTACAGATCGGTCATGTGTATTTGTATTTAGAGCTGTCTAAAATTTAAAAAAGGAAACAGTGCATTTTAACTCTGTCTCAAAGTCTGGTGATTTTAAAGCATCACAGACAAGGTAGGCAGTATAATTATGCTGTCTTCCAAGATACCTCCTCTTGGTTATGTATCTTTAGCCAAAAAGGCAATCCCAGAATGCATTGTAAGAGCATTTATAGATGATAGATATAAAGCTAGATAGATTCAAACTTTCAGTTAGTCGAAATAGGTTAGTCTAAACATTATTCTTCTCCTGATTTGCAATAGTAAGTTTATAATAATTTGTAAATAGAGCTGTCAAATTTCACAGGAAATGTCAGAAAGATGTCAGAAAGAAGACGACCTGGCTACTATATGTGTAGGTGAGAATAATGAGTGTTTGTAGCTTGTTCCTACACAATTGCTCTGTCCAAAGCCACACCTCCTCCTCCAAAATACATGAACACACAGATGGTGGAAATTTGTGGGCAAGGTGCACAGAGGTATGCAAATATATAGTTTGACAGGCAAGTAGGACATCATATTATTGCATTCAGATCAAATACCAAAACATGTTTCTAAAAAGTAACTCTATTACTTTAAGTAACTCTGTAAGTAACTTTCAGAGATGGCGGTAGAAGCAAAAATTATGAATTGCACCTTTAAAATATATATAGAATTTCATGCAATACAAAAAAGTGTCAATTTGTTTAATCATCAATGTTAGGAATGAACTCTACCGAACTGAACTCTGTTGAGTCCGGTGTGCTTTGCATGTAGATGCTATTTGTACAATGCACGTGATGCTGTCCATGTAGAGCATTACTTATAGGGTTCCATTTTGGTCAGGAGAATATTAAGAAGGCACCTTTCTATGTAGGCAGTGAGAGTTTGTAGGTTTTAGCTATTGTGTTGATTGTTAATGGGATTAATTATAGCATGACATTTTCTGCTTGAGTATATTTAGGATATGACACTTAAATATAACTTTTTGTTTGCCAAGCTGCATTTTAATTTACTTGGTTATAAAAGGCAAATTTTTGAGGTAGGCAGAATTACTCAGGAATACAGCCACATCACTGAGAGAACTGCAGAGCGGCAAGAACCCAACCCACATGCAACCCACTGCACTCCCATTCTCAACCATCCAATCACAGAGACAATGACCCGCATTAGGGCATGTGTGCCACTAATATTATTCTAAATGACACGTCATGTGTATATTGGGCTATATTTAGGAACCGTGTGGGTGTACAGGGTGCCCATATTTGGCAGAGTGCTAAAGGCTAGGTCTGAGTTTGTGTGTGGGAGAGGGGTCTTAATCTTTTCCCTAGGCCAAAGTTTCTGGGAAGGGTTCCAGACATAGAAATCCAGAGATGGAAGGAGAGGCCAGAGCAACCTGAGACCCTCTATGGGAGCACCACATGTGGCAGGACATATTCCCACACTGCTCCTGGGATCTGGCCCTGGTGTTTACACACTGAAGATGTATGGATATACAAATCAAGGCACGTTGTATATAGACGCACGCATACTGGCTACTATAACAGACAACAACCTTAGATAGACTGAGAAGCAAGTCCTCTGACAGCAAATTTTTGATATTATAATAGGAATTTTGCAAATCATGCAAAAGCGCCAACACGGCAACAAAATCAACACATTCTTCTTTTAAATAAAATTCAGCATTTGCCATGACAAAGAATGACTTAAAATACATGCATATGTGCATGTTCACCACAAATGGCACTTTGTTATACTGAATTGTGGGTGGTTAGTTTTTAAGACACAGGTTTTACACTGAAACGTCAATCGTAGCTTGAAAGGCTAATTCGAACCAGAGAACATTTTCTCTCATTAATCATAAAAAAGGCTATAATCCACAAGCATCACATCAACAGGATGTCAACAGATTTTCTATAAATGTTCACCCGTTCTGCCACATCATCCAGACACAGCACCCAGTGTGCCATTTGTCAAATGCAGGTGTATTTTTAGTTCCTGGTGTACAGTGGAGAAAACAAAGGCTTTCCAGGAATCCATCAGGCTATTGGCAGGAATCAGATGTTTATGCTTCTAGACTTTTTTAGTCAACACGGTGAGACAGTAAGAACTTCCAGCACACCTCAACCAAAATCCAAACCTGGCCCACTTCAGACCAGCTTTTCCCAACCTCCCATGTCCAACACAAACCTCTAATTCTTAATCAGTGTGCTTACAATCAATAATTCATACGGGCTTAATTTGTATTTACATAATTGATTATGACAACGGGTGACACCTGTCTTAAATGGAGTTTTGAGGTTTGCATGTCATAAATATGCTAAGAGATCTTTGTGAAGATGATATTAAGTATTGATGTTTGAGTGTTTGAGTGAAAACCCCTGGGGATTTACTTGTTGACTTTACAAGGTCTTATCATCAATCAAAATTAGCTGATGGTGAACTGTAGAATCTTTGCAGAACATTACACAAGCTGCCCTAAAGCAATGAGTTATATCACTGTACCAAGAACCATTAAAGTGAATACCTAGTATTCTGAGCAGGATGCATATGAACACACAAGGTTTGTTCAAACAGGAGTTTATATGTTTGGAGTACATCCATTTAAAAACTTCAACAAACACAATTACAGTTTAAGAGTGTTCACTGACTCAAGAGAATATAATAAACACTACCAAAATACAAAACTAGAACTCAAAAAACATTTGTTGTATTACTAAACTCAAATTTAGGAGAAAATGGTATGTTATGGTAAATGGGAATGTTGTGGAAACTGTTCAATCAAACTCACCTCCATGCGTCATTCCAAACCCTACTTTCTTGCATGGAACACAAAAAGGAAAATAAGAGTAAAAAATTAATTATGATTAAATCATTCAGAGTACTTTGGTGAACAAGATCAACCAATTAATTTTGAAGATCACACTGAACTTTCATACCTTGGCACCATTTGAATTAGATCTTATTCCTGTAACTGTATGGAAAAACCAGTACTTTCTTACAATGTGACCATAATGACTTTTTGCATTGGCTGACTAACACAACAGATGCTGTCTCTCGCATTGCCCGGGTATGTCCTTGACTTTCCAGAAGTTTCCAAGCTGCTGACATTAATTGGCAGTTAATTGCAGGTGAGCTTTGAGGCTGCTCTGCTACACAGGTTAGAACAGGAAGCACCTGAGCAGAATCCTCAAAGAAGGCGTAACATAATTTGTTCTGTACATTCTGTGACATACTGTATACAGTATGTACTCTGGCTGTCATAACAGAACATAAAGTCAATGCAATTTATGTCAACGGTGAGAGAACAGAAAGTATCGGCATAATTAGGACACGTTTTAAACAGCTGCTATCTAGCTTGACAGCTAGGTCTTGTAAGAGGTAACATTTTCTCATCTGACACTTTGACACTTACACACACATTCACGTAATGCACGTGATATACATGACAGTGTGTGAGCAACAAAGTGTTCTTTTCTCATGTATGTCATATAGCAATAGCTGAACCATGACATCATTTCCTTGCTTCACATACACTTATACTGAGCTTTTATTAGCTTATATATATATATATATATGTTTTTAAATGACCCAGAGTAAGTAAATATTGATTAAATGTGACCCATGCTGGCAAAATGAGTCATGATGAGCAAATTTTCAAAAATAACTTATTTTTGAGGTTATTTTCACATTCTCTATTAAAAATCCTAAAAATGATGTATGATTTGTTGTTTATGAATTGTTTGTTGTTTATGAATTATGAATGAATGTGCTACACCTTTCTGAAGAGGAGAAACAGATACTAATAAAGATATTTTAGATGTTTAACTGCTATTTTAAGCATCCAGATCGCTAGATGAGGGCCTAATGAATTCATTTTAGTGAAAACCTCAAGTTAAACAAAAAATTTCATTTTTTACTTGTTTTGCCATAATAAGCCTGTGTGCATTCTGACTCATTTTGCCAGCACAAGTCACAAAGTTTAATTTTTGAGTGAACTGTTCATTTAAGCTTGCATTACCATACTCTTACACAGGTAAATCAAGACCTGCAACTTGGTCACAGATTTACCAGATAAGAATAGACTTTCATGCCACCCACTTACAATTTTTTAATTAAAAACTTTCTTCTCTATGATTTGTTTAAGCAAACACCTGTGGTACAGCTTAAAGGAATTTCTTTTCCTGGCTATAACTCACGGTTCATTGTGTACATAGTCTTTCCAACTGCTTCGTTCTCATGACTCGCTGATTCCCTTAGGGTTTGTTTGGTTTGCCAATGGTTCTCAGGGGGCACTGAGTAGTCAAGTGTGGAGGGTGGGAAAGAAATGATTAGGGCAGACAGTGTATGTCAGTGCTGGAAGTAAGGAAATAATCTGGTCAGGCAACCGAGACCTTGAGGGTCTCTGCTGCTCCTTCTTTTACTCATCCTTGTAATTCACACATACTGTCGCATGACTCTGAGTCATTGACTTGGCTCGGGCAGTCAGGCATTCCTTCACCCTTCAGCTCTGTAAGTTGCTGTACACTTTGGAGAGGTGTGTAAACGACATGTTCTCTAAACCAGCCTGGTTATACAGATGTTTCTTAAGACTGACTAGTTGACTAGTTGTTCAGGCTACCTGACTAGTCAACTACTTGGTCTTAAGAATACTCTTAATGTATAATTTGACTAGTTTTAGATTTGATCTGATACCACCAGACAAGTTTCTTAGGGTGGTTATGTTTTTGCATTCTAAAAGAGCCAGAAGAAACACAACCAAATGAAACAGGGTCTTGAGATGAGTTTTTATTACATAGACTATTTTTAACTTGACACATCATCCTAAAAACACAGTTTAAAATGTGCAAGACGCGACTTGACTAATCCATGCAACTCACCATGCAAACAGTCTAACAGTTAGCCACAGCAAGCTTTCAGCATGCTAATTAAAGGCCTATGACTAAAATGATCAAAACAAAAAATATAAAATAAAAAATTGATTAACCTCACTAATTAACTCGTACATTATTAAACTAGTCTTTGGTCTTACCCTATCCCAAAGTCACATCAAATCTTTTCATGTTTAATTTTTTTGGACAAAATAACTTTTTTTAAATAATACTGTAATCAGTCATAGCAACCACTTCCAGAAAAAAATCCAGAATATTCAATTAAAAGTCTGGCCCTGTGTACACGGCCATTACAAAATGTATTATGTTTACATGCTAATGGTTCTCTTTTAAGGCCTCCACAAGTTGCAATCAAACAGGCTAATGAGGGCCATCAGCAGAGCCAACCTGCAGTGGTACAAACATGCCTCAACGGGACTTTCCCATTTGCCCGTCTAAAAAGTCATAACACTGCAAGCACTCTTGTATGATTTGGCAGAGCCTTTAAGTATGCAGTAAACAACACACTCTGGCCCTCAGGGTGTTGATTTTCTCCCCCAATTAGCACTGGTAGATCTATGTTTCCTTAAAAGACAGAAAGATTTCATTCCAAAGAAGATCGACATGCTAGCAAACATATATTCACTTAGCAACACCTAAATACTTAAAAACATTTTTGTTTTTAACATTGAATAATGAGATCTAAAACATTGTTAGTTGAAGAACTATGAATGTAAAAATGTTTATTACACAGCGCTCTGAAATACCTGATTCAACATTGCGCAACCAAATATTTCTGTATAATGACTATTCCAATTTGTATAAATGACTGTTGTCCATGGCAAAATGCTGGTGATATACTTTCACATCCCTCATATCACTCCACAGTCTTTTTATATCAACAGAAGTAAGAATAGTAAGTAAGAAAAATTAATATATTACAATATTAATATTAATATTAAATGTGACTCACACGTTTTGACTTCACAGTACCAACTGTTTTTTTATGAGAAAGGAACTGACTGATACAACCCATTGAAGCATTAAAGAAGGAAACAGTTGATTCTAAATAAAGGGACACGTCCACCCTTTTCTGCGAAGACACAAGCAAGGTTGTTATTGTATCTACAGGGCAGCCATGTACTTAGGGACAACATATCAGAGACAGAGGCAGCGTCTCTTTGCCTCTCTCTCCCCCCTATCATTTGCATACATTTCCATCCCACAGCAAATGGAGCTCCACCACGCCATGTGGACAGACAGTCTAAAAGAGACCTAGAGGCTCTGCGAATGGGAGATGGAGGAAGACATCTGTATGGATTTGATAAGGGTAATATATGTGTATATAAATAGATTTACACGGAACAGTTGAATTAGAAGTGGGATCAATCATTGTAGCAGGCTCATGGGTGGCTAAAGAGATGGAGGGGGAGGAACAGCTGTGGAGGAAAGACAGGAGAGGAGAGTGGTGCTCAGTATGCATCAGCGCCTCTGTGCCCCTCCTCTATGCCTGGTTTATAAGGAGATGGGTTTGGGGCTCAGGGGTGGGCGGGGGAGTTGCTTAACTGTCAGTTGTCTGACATGCTTGTTTTGCTGGTGATTTAGGGATGTATACAGCAGTGTCCTTGATTTAATAGTTATACTTAAAGACTTTATTTATGCATGTAAACATATGTCTTTCCATTTCTATTTCCTTTTGTTTCCCCGCTTTTGGCAATGACTTTACAGAATACATGTACGAAAATTGTTATTTATTTATTTATGTAGGTTATTTATTTATGTGTTTATTTTTTTATAGAAAATGAGGTACTTAACATTTAGAGGCCAACCAAAAAGTATATATGAGCTGTATTTTATTAATACAGCTCATCTATGAGGTTTTCAATTTTTGCAACATGTTGATACAGTTGAAAGTTTTGATATCTGTGATTAAATAATTACAAACATTAATAGTAAATTGTCAATAATTAAAAAATTATAAAAATCACTCTAATGATTACCTAATTTGGATCCAAATGCAAGTTTGTAAAGTTATTTTTCCCTAATTTTAAGAATAATATTTGTGTAAAACTTGACAATGCAACACAATTATTTGCTTGTTTTTCTGCCATTACTACTTTAATGATACTTTTGTAAAAAGAAAATGAAAAATAAAAATTTTGAAACCACATAAGGGTGTGTAAACACTGACAAAATGTTCATTTTTAACTAACTGTACCTTTAAATATGTAAAATAAAAGCAAAACAAAAAGGCAGTATAACTCTGCTGGATTCATTCACAAAGCTGCAAGACAAATATGTCAGATATAATCTGTTGTTTTATATTCCTTTACACGTGTTTCTCAGGAGTTTATATTTTCATACGAATAAGCACCATGTAAAATGAGCTGTGTGTGGCTGTGTATGGCACACAAACAAATACATCATACATGCACATTACAGCTGGATGTATTCACGGCTCACTCTTAAATTTAGAGATGTGTGCAGACGTTGTGTGCATATGATTTATGTCAGGCATGGCTGTTTGCAGATAAAAGAGACATTTTAATGCATTTGTACTGCATGATCCTAACTGTGCAGATTGAACTGGTTCCAAACACATTCACATGCACCCAGACCCTTTGCAGCCATATTAGAGACCTCTCATAGACGCAATGCTTTTCACACTAGGATTATGCTTGATGATGTTAATCATATTTACTATACCCTGCCACTAAACCCCACAAATCCATTGGCATTATTCAATTTAAGACTAAACATGACCTGGTGCTTTATTGAGCTTGTCAAATAATGAGGGCAACTTTAAATCTGCCCACAAATCTGTTTCTTACATGTTTCACTTTATTTGTAAAGATGTTATATAAAAATGTGTATCACA
>JAZGTI010015984.1:0-13048 GCA_036877585.1 Botia kubotai
CATTTTCACCAAACTTTTCCCCATAGTCATCAAATTTACAGTTGCAGGATTTCTTGCCAGTTCCTCCATAGCCAAAAGAGAAAGGTTCTTCACCTATAACATTAAACCAGAAGCTGTTATAATAAAAAAATGTATTGTGACTTTAATAATGCTAAAGGAATAAAAGTCAGATGTCACTGATGTTCAAGTAGAGTCTGGTAACTCACCGAGCTGAGTGGTGCATGAATCCAAGGACCATCCTATTCTCACCACATGAGGGTCAGGCTCACCGGTAGGAAGGTGTTTCACTGAAATCTCCTCATTTATCTACATGAGACAAGGCAGAAGACAGACACACGCTGGTGATGTTCTGAGCCAAACAAACCGCTCACAACACTCATTTTAAGTGGCGTTATCATTACCTTTATTTCAAAGCATACACGCCCTTTGTTGACACCATAGGTGGCTCGAGCGCCTGCCCACAAAAAGGCAAAACCCTCTATGGTCAAAGGGTAACCACTGTACCTGTCCCGAGCCACCTTAAAGTGCAGGTCACAATTATCTGAACAAGATAACATAAACAAGACACATTGGGAAATGTGAGTTGATATGGTCATTTTCTAAAGAATACATTGAAGGAATCAACACATATATATAGAAGCGGCTACATTACAACAACATGTGCTTTATTTTACTCACAGGTGTCAATGACCACAAGCTTATCATCGATCTCCTCTTCCTCTTCTTCAGCTGGGGGTTGTGGTGATCTTCCTCTATAACCACAAAGAACACCGTTGAAGACTGAGCGATGAACACAAAATAAAGAAATCAGGAGGCATAACTTACCTTCTGTCATCGCGATGCTCATAGTAACCATACCCTCTACTGTCATCATATGGCCTCTTGCGATTGTATGACATGTATCGGTCATCCTCTGTTTTGACTTGTGAATCCACAGCACCCCATTCATTAGCTTGCTCAGCCTGCTGTGAACTATTCTCTTCAGTCTTCACCTCATAACTCTCTGAAAAGATTTTGAGCAGTGTATCACACATTAACGTCAAACAGATTTTGCTCAGTTTTCCTGGCAGTGTGATAAATCTAGGTTTTGTATGTGCCTGAAACACAGAGAACTGATGGCATCACATCAATTATAAGAAGGGTAACACCTCATTTGGATTTTGTAGAGACTCCAAAAACTAGTAAAAATGGAGCGCCCTCTGGTAGCACAGTTTATATACTGTGTGTTGCTTGCCACCCATTTCACTAAATTATGCAAATAAGGTAACTGCTTAAAATAAGGCCATATTTCCCTATCCCGCAGGGTATTTCTGAGAACTGGGTTGCGGTGGATGCAGCAAACATCCACAGTGGTATATTCTTAACCGTACAGCATTGCTCCACATTGATATACTTCCACATAACTTGTCAATTTTGTATGGCCATGATCATCAGAAAATGTAAGCAGAACATTGAATGTGCAATGCTTGCTTTTGTTAATATTTCGTAACATGCCTCTTTTGTATGTGTATGTGAACAAACGAGCACCTGTCAAGATTATTTATAAATAACTCTATAATTGTGCTAAAAAGCACATGTACAACCTGTCCAAGATGGACTGTAGGTGGTTAGTTAACAGGACAAGTTACTGTAGGCAAAAGTGGCACTTGTCTAAATGATTTGGGCACTTGACCTCACCTGACCCTTCCTGCTGGTTACGTTGACTCGAGTCTTCCTCTGGCACCTGGTGCTCCTCAAACTTTTGCTCCACCTGGGGCTCTGGATACTGCTCCTGTTTTACTGGAGTTTCCTCATATCCCTGGTTTATCTCGTCCTCCTGGTACTCTTGCTGTTCGTAGTGCTGCTTCACGGCTGGTTCCTCGTGGTATGGCTGCTTGGCCTCAGGCTCCTGAAATTCATCTTGCTCATAGCCCTGAGCAATATCTGCTGTATAATCACTTGTTCCAAATCCAGGGATAGGGGTCTCAGTGCTATCCTCACTGCCTTTGTTGTTCTCGTTTTCCTGATCGTCATAGCCACCCTGGTACAGGTCTGTGTTGCTTCCATCATCAAACTGTGCCTTAGCCTCTTCTCCATAATCCTGCTCCCTGCCTGCAAATTCTGTGGAGAAACAATGCACAACAGTTGCAGTCAAAACATACAAAACAGCAATTTGTTTAATTTAATAGAGTGGGATTTATATTGAGAAGAAAATCTGTCTAATATGCTGATATGATACATGAAATTACAGGAAATGAGAGGCATACGGAAAATCTGTGAAACTACATAGACATTTATTGTGCATTTTATGTACGCCATATTCTCTGAGGTAGTTTATTTATAATGAATAAACAATTCAATATTCATAAATCTGTCAAAAATTAGTTTGTGTAATTCAACATTTTATGTACAATACATAATTAATACATAGTTAACAAAGTACAATACAAAAAGTTTTCACAGTTTTCAATAAGTTCACCACAAATCTCATGTAGTTAGTTTACATAGTAACAGGTTGTTTTACTTGAAATACAGTTTTTTTTTATGAATAATGAAGATTTATTTAATTTATGTTTCATTGTAAACGTTTATCTGTATTGAGAACACGAATCTTCATGATTTGTATTCCCACATTGGAAGAAACCACTGTGGCGACGCGAGACGTGGCTAGTCGGCCATTGAAAGAAATCTCCCTTAATCCATTTATAGCAAATTTATTTTTGCAAGAACACAAAGTTGATTGGGGCTACAAAAACGACGTTACGTAACCAACATGTTTAAACGTAAGCTTTACCTTCATCCTGATACTCATTGCCACCCCCAGCCTCATAGTCTTGTTCATGCTCGCCAGGTGCAGCAGGATCTGCGGCCTCGGCCTCCAGCGCCGCCTGCAATCGGTCCACCAGATCCGCCTTCAGTCCGCGAGTGTCCAGTCCTCGACGCTGGAGCTCTTCTTTCAGCTCATTTACCTTGAGCTTTTTAACATTAAGCCCGCTCATGGTTCATGCACCTCCGACAGCAGTTTAATCCCAACTGTGCTCCTGTAAAAGCTGCGTAAACAAGCGCGAGTCATTGATTGGCTGCTGTACGCGCTCGGCGGATCTTCACGTTTGCTAAAATATTAGCCCGCAAGCTAGCTATTCGAGGCCGGGCTCCTTTGCAGACAGAAGGAAGTTACACAACATTTTTGAAATATTTAGGATATAGCACAATAATTACAACAAAATGCATACCCCAACTCGACCTCTGTATGCGTAAGCAATCAACTGACAGCGTTCATAAGAACTGCAGGGTAACTAGCATACTACGGAGTCGAGCAATACGCGCGCAAAACGCATTACACTCGTATACATACACGATAATCATCTGATATTATTTTGAGTCATAAGTTAAACATATAACAACGTGTGGTTGCATAAGTCAAAATATTTACCCTTTTCTGTCAGTTTCCCCCTCAAGCAAATTGTCGTAACGACGGTATGGAAGATGGAGGGTGACTGTGACTGACCACTTCCTCCGGAGACGGTGTGAGCGCGTTGACTCTCTGCTCTCTCATTGGCTGAAGCCGCTGTCATTCTGCGGCACGCCGGACTGTCATTTGCTACGAGGCGAATGTTTTAAAGATGTTAGAAATAGGAGGAGACCTTTGAAACTTACTGAACCAACTGACTGGCAAAACGGGTTACTATCGTTGGTATTGCAATCTCTTAAACAAACAACAACTAAAAGCAATTATGACAAATCAGTTGCATAAAATCAGGTACTAGTATGAACATAATCAAATAACATACGAAGAAAATTAGCCTACATGTAATGATATACATGATTATTTACATATTTACAGAGTAAATATGTAAAAAAAAGATTTATATTTCTCATTTCAGTTAATGTAGATATATAGAGACCTATTTCTATTTAAAATTAGTACAATTTTAGTTTTTTTTAAAACCATTTGCATTTGTGGATAATTTCACGTGGTGGGAGGAGCCTATGGAACATATGAAATCGTTGACTGCAGACCAGCACAAACTTGTCTGATAGTGTTTACGTGTTTTTATAACACCGAGTGTATAGTCACTACATTGGAGACTAGTTCAGGGGTTAAATGCAGTACCTTGATGTGGTCAGATTTAGAATCAAAGAATCGGTGTTGGTCCTTAAGACAAAATGCTCTCTTTCTTTGTAAGTCGCTTTGGATAAAAGCGTCTGCTAAATGAATAAAAAACGCTTGAGGAAATGTAAATTACAGGTCATTTAAATGACCTTGCCCACTGCTTACCTGACTAGTCTCGGAAATAAGAACAAGTTGCAGCAACGCGGCAGTTAACCCAAACTAGAAAATCAGGTACCGGTTGCGTGAAACCCTTTAATTATAAGCTTTAGGGTATCCTTCGTGAAACGTGCGCTGCAAGAACACACAAGGGTCCAAGTAAGGACCCTTAAGGCTGTTCCCTTAAGGTTTGTTATTTCACCTTTAAAAAACTAAGGGACCAACACAGCTCCCTCCAGCCTCAAACACGATGATTGATTTCGTGTCAACTGAAGAGGAATAAAATAAAATATTTGGTAACTTGTGTCAAACCACGCGCGCTACTTTTATTTTACAATATGTCCAGGTAGTCACATAAAGCAGTTATAATGTAACACGGGTTTTCTCCGATTTCTTTTTATGCTTGTTTATTTCTTATTACGGAGCCCGGGAAGTCACCTGTATTAAGTCACCTGAAGTAAAAAAAGCAATCCGTGGCGACGGTTTTGCAATTAAACCATATCTCCCTTTTTATAGTACAGTAAATATACACTTTCCCTTATGCATATAAACGCTTGCGGTTTGTTTTGCTATGAGTTAAGAAGAGCAGAGCTGTTTCCTGATATATTTATGTTATTCGTGGATATTTTGGTGTGTTTTCTGACCAGTTTGTGTAAGAGGGTGTAACACGTGGGCAGTAAATGGTTAACTGGAGTGTTTGGAAAGACGCTGTCTGGTATCCAAGGACTATTCAGCTCGGAATACACCGACAACATTAAAAATCACAGAAACGCAGTTTTGCTTATACAAAACTGCACAATCATTGTAGATTATAATACGTTTTCAGCTGCAAACATTTTTTAAAAATGGATTTTAGAAGCTAAATTGTGATATGCTATGTTTTGTTGTCAGTAACTATATGTAAGCAGATCACGTAACTTTTCTGAGGGTCTTTTTCATTTTTTACAATATTAAATTATTAGTGAGTACTTGAATTGTATACGTTTAATTTAAACCATGTCTGGAATTGAGCACGCATCCAATCAGAGCATCAAGCCATTTAAATCAAGCGAAGAATATCTATATGCCATGAAAGAAGACTTAGCAGAATGGCTGGGAGAATTATACAACATCGACATTCACGTGAATAATATTTTGGATGTGTTGGAGACAGGCGCACTGCTCTGTGCCCATGCCAATAACGTGACACGCGCGGCGGATGAGTTTCAAAAGACGGTCGGACACACGGAGATGCAGCTGCCCACTTCTGGAGTCACTTTTGTCAGCTCTGCCCATCCAACAACATTCCTGGCCAGGGATAATGTGACCAATTTCATCAACTGGTGTCGGAAAGAGATGGGAATTCCAGGTATTTTTTACATTGTAAATGAGCAGATCGTTTATGTCTGTCAAATAAATAAATAGGTATCGCTGCCGCACAGCTGGCCATACAACAAGAAATTCAAATGCCTGAAATTCCTCCACACACCACCAGATGGTGCCTTAAGTTCAAAATAGTATAGAATAAGAACAATTCTATTGTTGTAGTTTCTAAATCAGCTTGTCTGTTACCATTTACACCCCCCCCCCCCCCCACCCCCACCACAGACGTCCTGATGTTTGAGACAGATGACCTTGTTCTGCGTAAGAACGAGAAGAATTTCGTACTGTGTCTCCTTGAGGTGGCCAGACGGGCCTCTCGTTTCGGCATGGCTTCTCCAGTCCTTATTCAGCTGGAGCAGGAGATAGAGGAGGAGATTCGTGAGGGGATGGAGGAGACCATCCAGCACAAACCTCAGAGGAGCTTGATGAATAGCCAGAACCTGGATGAGATGGTGCAGAATCTAATATTTTACTCAAATGCATGTCTTTTGTGTTGAGAGGCACAATTTAAACAACAATAAAGCACAAAATTCTCATTGTCATTATTGGAGAAAAATTAAGATATTAATAAGGCCGCACGCCAGGTCCACGTCAATACCTTTAAATTTCACTGATGACTGATGACTGCAGGACACATGAGAACCAATGAGATTCAAAGTTGAATGATGTGTGATATTTTTATATTCAAACATGCCATATTAATCACTAAATACACTCAAAATAATAAACCATTTTCTTTCACAAATGTATCATTTCACTTCAAAAGACATTTATTAACCCTCTGAAGTCGTATGGATTACTTTTATGATCATTTTATGTGCTTTTTATAGCTTTAAAATCTCTCTTAAAGCTAGGAAGAGCCAGAATATTATTTGATGTAACTCAGACTCTGTTTAGCTGAAATAAGAAAGTCATTAAACCTAGGATTGCTTGAGGGTGAGGTTTTTTTTTGGCTAATTTTTATTTTTAAGCAGAGTATCTCTCTAAGTTGATTTGCAACATGCTTAATTGTCATGATAAATAATGTTGTAAAAATGTGAAATGTGAAAGTTTCTTAATTTTGTTTATGCAAAAAAACTAAAACAAGATTTTAAGTGGCAGGTGGCAGCTGATTGGCTGTGGATTATTTCAGTGTTGTTTCTGTGTTTGTGCGACTGCAGGTCCAGTTCCTGATCAGCCGATGCACCTGCCCCTCCCAGTTCCCCATGGTGAAGGTATCAGAGGGCAAATACAGGGTTGGAGACTCCAACACTCTCATATTTGTGCGGGTAAATAACACAGTATTTTATCTTTTTCAGGTTTTCATTTGTCCCAGCACTACTCATATTTCTTCCGGTCTATGCTGCAAAATCTGTTGATCTATCATGTTTATTGAAATATGTCTTTTACTGTCTCAGACGCTTTGTCAAAAATCCACTGCTTGTGGATATGGTTCAATGATAAAATTGGTTTATGAACAGACTGGATCAGCAATAAACTGCAGATTGTATTTGCTCATGAATTTTGATTAAGACGTGTGTATGTGTGTGTGTGTGTGTGTGTGTGTGTGTGTAGATCTTGAGGAATCATGTTATGGTGCGAGTGGGAGGAGGGTGGGACACCCTGGAGCACTATCTGGACAAACATGATCCCTGTCACTGCACTTCTCTCAGTATGTACATAAACTTGTGCACACACACACACACAACACAATAAGGACACAATTTTTGAAGAGGACGCAAATAATACAAATTGTACAAACAGATATTCAACTGCAGCAAGTTCACTGATTTGCCCCTTGACAGCAAACTGAGCAAAACCCAACACTTAATATTAGTTATTAGCTTAACATCAATTTACACATAGGCTTATCGCTGTGTTAGTTGGAGTGAGTGACTTACTTTCCAACAAGCTACAGTATTAAACAAGCTACCAAACAAGCTAGGTAACGTTATTAATGTTATAAATATAATAACAGTGGACTCATGGAAAAATACATCGGTTATCATCATTTTCTGTCGTGACTAATTTATTAATGACTCAGTAGCATCTGTATTAAAGAGAAAATAATCACTTCATCTGAAGTGAATAAAATAGCCTTGACAGACACTTACTGGAGTTCCACAACTACTAAAGCACTTTGTTTTCCCGCCAGACTTGTGTGTGTATGTGAAGGAGGAAAGCAGACAGTGGACCAAAGCACTGTAGGGCAAGGGAGGGGTTTAAATGATGTTTAAATGTTTAATGTTAAAATGTTTCTAAACTTAAAACCCCTTTTTCTGCCCCGTTTGCATATGTATAGATAGAAAGAATTTATTGTCATTATACAGCTCTGCTTACAACCAAATTTGATATAACTGAAGGAACAACTTATGCAATTATATAAGATATGTGTAATTGTTATTTACAATACACAGTATGGTTTTAATGACAATTTTAAGGGGGACAACGCTCAGATGGGGTAGGTCCTGACCCCCTGCAATTACCGCCTATGGTGACTACTGAGATTAAGATCAGAAGTTATGTAGTTTGTGGAAGTTTATTACATCTCTTAGGATGAAGGAATTTATAGGTTTTACAAAATATCAAATCTTGTATTTTAAGAATCAGTGGTGTCCAACCAGTGAAAACAACACAAAAGTTTGTTTGCAAGAAAACTCATATATAACAGTACTACTGATGGCATCAACAGAGAATTATGTAATTATTAAATTGAGCAATTATTAAAAACATGTAATTATGTATTTAGTTAAAAGAGTGGAATGAATAGAGCATGTGCATAATAACGCAAATACTTTTTTCATAATTTTTATCAATATTTCATGGGATAGTTCACCAAAACAAACAGAAAAACAGAATTACTCTTTTATATTTCAAAACTATGATTTTATTTCTTCCAAACTATTATTTTTTATTAAATACCCATGACAGCTTTATGTGAGGAACAAAAATTACAATTCATATTTTCTTCTCATGTTTTTTCCTTTGTTGTAGAGCCCAAACTTCATTCAGTTATTCATGTATTAAATCATTAAATCATTGGTCACTTTCTGCTGTAAATAGAGCAACTTATATATAACCAGACTAATATATAAGCATAATTGTTTTTTTATATTTAAGGACTGAAAGATCTTTGTTAAAGGCAAGAGTAATATCTTCTCTACTGGTGAGATTTTGACCAGTTTGACACATTAGTTATATAACACATAATGTCCAATACTTGTATAGTGTAGAATCTATACAAAAGTAATATTTCATCACAACACATAGTAGGTATATGGAAATGTGTTATTAAATTGAATCACCAGACAAAAATAATAATCTTACTTGGGTGTTATTTCTCTCTCATCCATACACACACACACACACACACACACACACATCAGTCCATAAACTGACTCAGCGTCCAGCTACTCCAATCCATGAGATCAAGGAGAGGTTAACCACACCCCAAACTGACGGCCAGTGTGGGTCTCAGACCACCCTTGTGCTGAGCCGATCTCAGTCCCCCCTTCAGCCAGTAGTGTGGATGCCTACAGCCCCCTACAGCAGAGCCCAAAAAGCCGGACCCTCTCCACCATGCTCTTCCTGCTCCCCCGAACCTCAACACCAGCCCTCCCGCCGGAGAAACAGCCCCTCTCCTAACAAGTAAGAGCCCACCATTTGCAGAATGGGTATTATTCGCCCGCAGTGGGTATTAGAGCATTTACACTTTATTTTTTAGTCTTAATATGTAACAAATGTGAGACATTGTGACTTGATTTCTCTTATTAGTCTTTCATTTCAATGTCCAAAATAGCCTATAGTTATTCACAATGACAAGCCTACAGGTTTCAAAACCAAGCTCATGTAGCTGTCAGACAGATATTAAAAACTCAACACATTAAAAAACAATAATTTTTAAACAGTGTACACAACAACGTGCATAAGAACATCTAACCAAACATTCGAACCCAGGCCAGCAACATGCCAGTCAAGAGCACTATCCACTTCTCCACAGGCTTGTCTTATCAAGTTATTATTCCTCAACACTTATCTGAATCTTGCAGAATCCATATGGGCTTATGGAATAGTTTGTTTTGATGAACAGAGTATGCAAAGTGTCAGTTCACATAATCCCCTGTGCTCTGGAAAACATGTACTTGAGTTGAGAAACTACCATACAGAGACTCAGTCATCTGTGCTTTTAAATGTATTATATCATTGACAGCTGTTGGGAAAGATTTTGACAGGGCTCTGTGGCTGTTTTTTCAGATTACAGGTGAGACCAAGTGCGACATCTCATTTGCATCCTTGTACTGATAGTAAAGACACCTCGACAGCAAACACCTCCACTAGGAAAGGTAGAGAGGCAACACGGTCGTCCCCAGGGCCTCGCCTCGCTAGTAGTCTCCCACGTGTTGCCCATTGTTCTACCACACCACAACCTGAGATACAGCGTCCTCAAACTCCCCTGGTTCTTCAGAGGATTCACACTCAAATCCAACACCAACCAGGTCCTGAGAAGAATCTGGGTCAAACCTGGACCAAATCACACTTTGTTTCCAAACTGAGACAAAATTCCACAGCTGGAGTGAAAGAACGAGAGAACCAGGACAAAACATACCTAATCTCAAACAGGCAAGAATGTGCGAGCCCGGGAAAGATTTTCCAAAGTCCTCCCAGTAATACAAATCCATGTTTAAAACCGCCAAACATCACCGTCCACGAGCCAGAAGACAATGGAGATCCTCAAGAAAGTCTTGGATTCATTCGCACATTTTCTCCCTCTAAGGGGGTAATAGGTGTCATTTCAGATGTACAACATATCGGACCTAAAACAACAGCTAAAAAACCCACGGGAGATGGTTTGGCACAATCCCAAGGCCAACTTAAGAAAAGAGGAAACAGAGCAGTCAACAACAAAGGACAGAGCCTGACCCTAGCAGTGCCAAACATAGTGCCATCCCCTCACGTTAGCATCTCAAGTAAATCTTATAATAGTGTCTCTGATTCCCACAAATCTAAAACAGATTTAGGAGATGATGAAGGAGGGAGAGAGAGTGGTTGTCTCTACACTCCTTCTCCACTTAGCCCTGCTCAGGAAGCCATTCTCTACAAGACCCTAGAAGAGGAAATCTTGTCTAATCTACAGCAGCTAAGCATTGACTCAGATACCACTAGCAGCTCAGATGAAAAGCATGAGACTCTTAAGAGTTCTGGAGAGATCTCATCTGACCACTATAAAGTTTCTTCCCACAAAAGATTAGGAAATCATGATCAAACCATGTGTTTTCATTCATCTATCAAACCCAACAGTGAACGTAGGGCTAGCTTTGATGCAGTCATTGCTAAGCTCTCTACTGGACAACAGAAGATGGAGAAGGTGTCAGTTGAAAAGTGGGTAAATACTCTTCCTAAGAGTCTCAGAGGCAAGGTGGAGGAAGGCCAAACAACCTCATCTCACCTTAGGGTCTCCAGTATGACCAGTTCCTGGGGTATCTTGGGGTCCAGTATAGATTTAAAGGAGACTGCTGAATTTGTGTCAGTGGACAGGCAGAATGTAGAAAGAAAAATTACCCATGATAAAGTATCAGATGCGGAAACTGAACATAGAAAAACGCTGAGATGTGCATCATTCAAGGGAAAGAGATCCTTAAAAAAGCCAGAAAGAGTGCCATCAATCTACAAGCTGAAACTAAGACCTTGTGTGCAACCTAGACGTGACCACAGGTCTGATCGGAGGCCTTCAAAGATTCCAAAGCCAGTTTTTTACAAAAGGATAAGCTGCAAAACTGACGATTCTCACAGTCAGAAAGAAAACGACATCCAACAAGGAACTCTTGCAGAGAACTTTCAGGCAAACACCTGGACTAAACTCAATCATGGAACAATACAGAGTGCAGAAAAGTGCCAAAGGAATAACCAGGAGCCACACACAGACCAAGGTCTGGAATCTTGGGTTTAACTGAGAGCCAGATTTACACGTTTTGTTATTTTTCTCTGAAATACACAAAAATTCTGACAGCCAATTTAACCAAGCCATAGATGGTTAGGAACTATTTTACATACTGTAGAGAAATACGTTTATCAGAAAGAATTCAAGTCAGGGAAAAGAATCTTTACTATAAATTAGATATTTTGCTTGTTTGATTGTTTACACGTTATGTTTTCATGTACAGTTAATTTGTTTATAACTGGGGTGTACAAACCTGGTCATGGAGGGGTAGTGTCTGGCAGAGGTTAGCTTTAGCTTGCCTCAACACACCTGGCTAAAAGTTTTAATCTGTTTAGCAAGACCATAGGTGCATTTACATGGAGCATTTTATTCCAGTTGTAATCCGTTTTTAACGTCCAATCCATGAAAATGCGCCATGCCAAACACCTCAATCAGAACAGATAGGCCCAAACCAATTGAAATTTTAATTGGTTTGAGAGGGGTGGGATAAACCTTTTCTTAAGACAACCAAACAAAAAATTCCACCATGTAAATGGGTTAAACCGGTTACTTTGAGTCTATGTCTTCTGCGCATGCCTGGTCTTGATGTAATTTAAGGGAGTAGTAGTAATGCTAAGTAGACGTCTGTTATTCTGTGGAAACAGATCAAATTGCCTATTTTATTTTACAAATTAAGTTTTATTTTACAAATTGAGTTTTATTTTACAAATTGAGTTTTATTTTACAAATTGAGTTTTATTTTACAAATTGAAGACAGTAGCAGTCGGTAACAGTTTAATTCTATTATTTGTTTTTATTTTTTTGCATGGGAGCTGGCGATCTGACTGCTCGCTAACTATGAGCAAGCTGGCAAGATGTCATTACATCTCAGCCTTGAGCATCTTGTGAGGAATCTAGTTGGAGTTTGGAGGAGACACTCCGGTATTAAAACAACGTCCTGTCAAGGTTATTATAGTTAACTAAAAGTAAAATAAAATAAAAAAAACTACAAATTAAATTAAAACTATAGTTTTCTAAAACACAAAATAGAAATTATCTTTTTTCAGTTTCTGTTTTAAATGCTTTGATCTCAAAATAACAGGGAACAGTTTACAATTAAAAACAATATGCAAAATTGTTTCCAGCCAAATCACATTAACAGAAACTATTGTATATTGATAGACTAAAATTAAAACTAAACTAAAATTAACTGAAAAACTAAAACGAAACTAAACAATAATTCAAAATGAAACAAAACAAAGACTCATTTTAAAATCCAAAACTATAATAACTTTGCATCCTATTCATGCGTGGGTGTTTTAAATAGATTGTTAAAATTTTAATTTCAACTTACAGTAAAGTAAGCTAACAGTTTTTGTTTTTATTTTTTTTTATAATAGAGGAGAGTGAGAGAGGTCGTATGTAATTTAAAGAGATCTGCTTTTTTGACAGTAAGACAAATAAAATCTAAAATAAAATTATTGCATACTCATGTATATTTCCCCCCAACTCTAACTTTAAAAAATGTGTCTTTTGTAAAC
>JAZGTI010015985.1:0-13048 GCA_036877585.1 Botia kubotai
AATATGTTACACATTATTAAGCATAACTTCTCTCTCTGGAGACAGAACAGGAAGTTGTGTTTTCTTATGTGTAAAGACACCCACACATGTCTGGGCAGGGTCAGAGATTACACACACCACCTACATGGACATCTACACAGTCTGCTATACGACACAAACACACACAGACTGATCCGAACTGACATAAAAACAGTCTCATTACGAAACACTGCGCTCAGCTTTGTTTCCCGAGCAGAGAGAGGGTTTGTACCAGTTCAGCAGTCAGTAGAGAGTGATGTCTGAGCTTATCTCAGCTTTACACTAAACATACAGTCTGTAGATTGTGGCACAGCTAAGAAATGCCAACAATTCCAGCTATGTGGCCACAGACAATTCAGAAAGGTTTTATGGGAAGATCAGCTAAGCCTTCTGGGCAACAACGAGAGTTTGTGTTGTTGTTTGTGCTCATATAGCTGCGCGTGGGGTCTAAACCCTCGCTGAAACCAGTTACCCAACAATCCTCTGCCCCTCCCATTTGGGGGCGGGTCTTTGAGTGTCTTTGGAAGTGACCTCCTGAGGGGCCATTTAAAGCAGGAACAGGTAGGTGCAGTAACAAAACACACACAGGACACACACACGCAAAGAGCAAAAACACGCAATGTCAGCAGGGCCACAGCCAAGCAAACAACTGGATGGGTGACTGGAGTAAGAGGCAGGCGAGTGGTGCGAGTGTAAAAAGTAAACGCTATCTAACGCCTGGAGCTGTTAACAGCCTGAGATAATAGAACTGGAGAGGAGAGAGAGGGCAGGAAATCACAGTAAAACTGTTGAGAGGGGTCATAAAGAAAAACAACAGGCAAAATAAGTGGGAGAGGAGGAGAGGTTGGCGGGCAGCAGGGAGGAGATTTGGGAGGGGTGACGATTGCTCCCCCTCACAGGGGAGGTAGTGGGAGTCTTGTTTTGGGCTTATACACTTGACATTTGTGTGATATTTTCCTTTAGTGTATTGCCTCACACGGACCTGTGGGTGTCCGTTACAAACCCACACACCCTCTCGCCTCCCTGACACCCACATTTCCACCCCCAACATGCTGTTGTAAAACATCTTAGGAGACAAAGAGCAGACGCACACTCAAACACACACACACAAATCATACCAACTGTGACCACCAGAGGCGCCGTTTAGACTTTACAGCAACAGCTCAATACAACTCTCTCAACTGAAGTTAACAGACCCATGTTAAACGTATTACCTACCTGCTCATATATATACAGTGGGGTCAACAGAGTCTGTTCCTCTCATGAATCTTTTCAAAATCTTTATTAAAAAAAAGTGAAAACTCTAAAGGAACTTTTACAATGTCTTATGTTTCCTTACACTCACACTGGCAAGAATTCTTGTCTGAGGAGAAAAGCATGATGTGAGAACATTCCAAAGAGCATTATGTGTGTTTTAAAAGTTAACAGACTTGATTTCAGGTAACAGATGTCACAAAAAGAGCACAACCTTTCATAGCTTTCATAGCTTTTTGTTTTACATTTGTTTCAGTTTGTTTCCAGGTTTAAAATAAAAAATCCACACTTTCTCTGTAGTCTCTGACTATCAGACCGAACTGTATTTGCCAGAAATGATACAACAGCCAAAATTAAATTCTTTTCCAAGATTTTTGAAAGTTCCTGAAATAAATCAACACCCACTTCATTATCTGTGGCATTAGATTATCTGAAGCCTGAACAGGTCAGCAAACATCCTGACAGATCCAAATACTGTGACGACAAACAATTTCAATGGAAACTGCATTACAAATGAAAAGTCCACACACACCAGACAAAGACATTCACACAAGGAGTGTGACGGTGTCAGTACATGCAAGAACACGCAAGGAATGCTTTAATGCTTACATGTCCAAAACAGATGAAGAGAACAATAGCTGCTGTAGACCCTCATCTCATAACAAACACACATGCGTCTCGCTCTGAGGCGCACACGCAGAAGACGACTACACACTGGTCGCTGACGGTAACTCTTGATGCAGTAATTAGAGGGAGAGGACTGATCCAACCTGACCTAAAACCACAGTGTGCCCTTGAAGAAACATCTGTTCACGAGAGAAACAGGGCAGCTATGCTGAGGAGGGTGGAGAGGAATCTGAGGAGCTGCACTGAGTGACTCTGAGTCAATTCTGATTTAAATCCGGCTGTAATCACATTAAAACTTTCTGTCAGGGTCATAATTGAGTCAACATGACAAAAGTCTGTGGAGGACACCCCTCACCTGGGGTCAGGTGCCATTTTTCTCACCAGTGTGTGATTTTCATAAAGTAACTGTACTTTGTTTTGAGGTTACGTGTGTATCTGCTGATGGGAAACATTCACAATCAGACAGGTAGTGGCTTGAGCGCTAGAGAAAACACAGATCAATCAGCTGGATGTTACTGAATCATTTCTGCTCAGACTTTTATCAGGTGTCCTGCATACAGGTGACTCACGCCTCCCCACCTCTGCTGAGGCCAAAACAGCATTCAGACACTGGATTAGCACACTGCACAGGTGTGCAGGGGACAAGTGTTGACACGATGTGGGCGGCACTGCTGGGAAAGACACTCGCTTTTCCCTGTAGGAAACACAGCGACCAACACACTGTGTCACCTCCATATCTGCCTGAAACACATCCTCTATATTATTGTTCAATTCAAAGAATTCCCACCGCAACAATAAACAATCCAGCCGGAACGGAGCACGATTCTAGCGAGGCTTGATTTCCTTTGTTTGTTTTCAGGCAGAGGGGGGAATGCAGGACTCACGTTCTGCAGCTCTCCTGAAGGTCAGGGGTGGGAGACACTTTTCCCACCATTCTTTATGCTTGGAAGAGGAAGAACCTCAGAGAAAATATCCCAAGGTTCACTTTCCCAGGCATTCTCCTGTCAGATGTACGGAATACACTGGCATTCATAGCTATGGACGTGCTGGTAACAGAGATAAACCGCCTGTCCTATCAAAAACAGACCTTCAGTGCATCCAAGAATAACTGAGACATCTGACTGTGGAGGAACACACCCAAGGGTTACCTCTGAGGAACCACACCCCACATTCCCCACATCAAACATCTAGACTTCACAACAGAAGAGCTGCAAACCCACCACACAACACAACACATCCACAGTAAGCATCAATTGACTTTTCAAGAGTTTTGATGATAGCAAATAACGTTTAGACGTATTATCACAACATTTAAATAATCAAACATCTACAAATGATGTACATTATTCATTAACAAAGTTGGTACATTTTGAAACTAATCAAAAGCATTACTGCTAACTGGACAAGCAGATACAGTTATGACACATAATACTAAATGTCAGCAGACAACGGTGAAAACACAGAGTTGCAGTACAAACAACTTTGTCTTCAGAAAGAACATTTTTCAGCATCATCCCCCAATGACCAAAAGTCACCTCATCAGTCAGAACATCACCTCAGGACACAAAATTCCTCGTTGACGAAATAAAGGACCTTCTGTCGTCAACCTCATGGCAAAGCCTTTAATGAACTGATAGAGAGTCTAATCATAACTCTCCCAACAAAACACAGCTTACCCTTAACAAATATTTACCTAACAAGCCCCGCAAAAACAACATTCCTACAGCTTCTAAACAAACAAAAGAGCAAACATCTACTCCATCAGTGCTGGAGCTAAACTAAAAGCTAAACTAAACTAATCTTATGCAATTTTATACTCATTTAATTTCCCCAGTTTATTTTACTACTCATTCAAATTCTTTAATGTAAATAAAGGATGTTAAATTCCAACTGGTCAGAAGTGACAGCAGACATTACTCAAAACAGCAGCGAGGTTCAGAGAAAGATCTCATCTGATTGGTCTGTTCTTACCCTTCTGGCAGTGATTGGACGTCCAGCAGCGGTAACTGTAGTTGTCATTGAAGCTGGTCCTGATGCATTGCGGTCTGTCTTCCATTATACCTGGACAAACATCTCCACACTCCTTGGATTGCTTATTCCCAGCAATGTAGTTGTTAAACTCTGCATCCATAATGAGTGACCAGTCCACTGAGTCCAAATAGCACAGCTCCGGGTTCTTCTCGATTCTGATGGCCCCTCTGGTGATGTTCCTCAGGTTGTAAAGACCGATCTCCTTCAGGCTGGTCATTTCAAAGATGACCAGGGCGTAGTTGTAGAACAGGTTGCGTCCTCGGATGACACTGAGGTTGGGGAAAAGCACGCTCAGGCTGTCCAGGCCAGAGACACGGAACAACAGAAGGTATTCCGTCACCATGGTCAGCTTGGGGAAGGAGAGGGTGCGGAAGTACTCCTCGTTGAGGTTATTGTTCTTGTCTCCGATGAGGAGGATCTGCAGGTAGCCCTCCACCACTGTGCAGTTCTCCAGCTTCTTGAACTCACTGATGTCATTGCGAATATCAATGTGAGGACCACAGACTGTGATGGAGAAGAGAGAACAGTCCAGTTAGATCTTTGAAACTTAATATAATCAAACACTGCTAAAGACATTTACATGAAAACATCTGTTAGATGCCAAATTTATCGTAAGCCACCTCATTCAGAATGCATTTTATCTATGCGGTTAATCACCTAATTGTGTGTGTTTCTTGGAAATCAAACCAGTGACCTTGATGTTGCTAGCCCCAAGATCTACTAGTTAAACTGCAAGTACAAGTAATTAAAGTTTTTTATTTGATATGTCATTTACAATAGTTGATCATTTAATCATTTATTCAGATAATGTATTGCCTGCTTCTCCTTCTATGCGACAAAACCTTGATGTTTCATTATTTAAGAGAAATAGTAAGATTTAACAAACCAGTATAATCCATAGTTGCATAAATATGATTAATATGCGCTTAACAAACTTTTTATAAACTTTTAAGCCAAAGCTAAAACCCTCATTAACGCAGTTAAACAGAAGCATGATCTTAACAAAAGGGAGATTGTGATAAAACATGAGTAAAAGACAAGAGGATTTACATATTACAGTCCATCTACAGTGAGAAGAATAATTCACACTATAACAAAACAAATGCTGGGTGATCACTCTCTCCCTGTTAAATGTGTTTTAGGGTTTCATGACCGTTTCAGGCAGAGCTCTGGATTGGGAGACTCTCACTGGAAATGTCTTAAGAGCTCCTCTGACTAAACCTTTTATGTTCTTACACAGGCTTAGGTCAGTCTTGCCTGGTGGTCACTACAGTATGACAGAGTTTCAGCCATGAGACGAATTGAAATGTTTTCCAGGATGGCTGTCTAAACACACGGCCACACAAAGAACAAACTTATCAATCAGTTTTTAGAACCGGGATAAAAACAGCCACGAGTCACTGAAGACTGTGAACTTTTGAGGAACGCGGAACATTCAGCCATCTCAGATGGCCTAGCGTTTCTTGACAAATGCTTTTCCTGACATTTCCTGCAAAAAAGATTCATAAATCTAAATCTTGTAGCCAGTGTGACAAAAATAGTGAATGTTTAGTTTAATAAGATGAATAGCCTTTATTTGTTCGTGACAGCACATTATGCTGAACCAGTTTTAAATGGGAAATGAATGCCACACAACAGAACAGTACTTGCAGCCTCGTATCATATAAACCACCTGAGGACTGCACTTAAAAATCATAAAGATACATGTGTTCTTGTGTTATTTCACTGCAGCAGAGAGAGAGAGAGAAAGGGAGACCGAGAGACACAGAGAAGTTTATAGGATTAAAAAATACCTGACAGCTACGAGATCATTTATTCATTTACATGAAAAACTTGTTGCATTTCTGCCTCCCACGGTTTAAAGATCTAGGGTATTTTTGTCACTTCATGGCATGTTTTTCCAAAGGTTGTTTAATTTCTGAACCTGTCACACACACCAGAAACATTTTCTGCCTCAGAAACACAACAGAAAATATGTACAGTATATGCTGAAATAACTGCTACATCAAAAGAAAACAATGAAGCGTCTCAACTCTCCAGAATCCGCCACACATAAAGCATGCAGCCCGCTGCCACCAACATGCCCACCAGCTGACCTCCACACTGAATGAGCCGAACTGCTCACCCAGTTCCTGCTGCTTCTCTGTAAATGGAGCCAGCCAAAGAGACCTGCACCCCTGCCTCTCATCTCTGGAGGTCAGATTTTACAGCTAAATCATCCAGGAAGTGTAACTGAGGGCACTCAAAAGGCAACTTCCATCTAAAACCAAATGTTTTTTAAATCTTGCTCTACAGAAATATAAACAATTTCTCTGCTAGTTCACTCAGCAGTATATGTCACTTCATCACGTCATGCCTGCCTAGATATCTGTTACAAAAAACAGGAATTTTAGTAACTTAATGGATATTTACAGGAATTATATGGAAATAATGGCACACACACAGATGAAGATGTGTTATATGTTGAAGAAGCAAATATGTTTATATTTGTTTGTATGTTACAGTTTGTAACAATTACTCAAAATTTCCAATTAATTCCTGTAATATTCCAATTTGAAATATTTCCAGCATTGCAGATGCTGGAAAAGATTCCCCAGCTTTGCAACCCTATTTAGGATTCAGTGCTAAAAACAGCAAGTCTATTATCAGAATGACTGAGATTCTTGACAATAACCGACACTGGTTTCAATCTGAGAGAACCGTCTGTAAGTTAATGAACTGCGCTGGTCTCTCTATGGACTTGTACATGAGGCTGTTAGAAAGAGCTGCTATACCGAATAATTTCAGAACTGTGATAAAGCAACACACTTGTGATATGCACTGAAAAATGAAAAAGGGACAAAATGAAAGTGTGAAGCATTATTTACCACTCAATACCCATAAATAATCACACTCATTGTCAGTAAGATGAGTGAGACTATGTGATTTATTCTGTACAACTTCAAATCTGCACAGGGTCCAGATTTAATGACTATATCTGTGATTATGACCCAAGTTCTTCACACTGGTCCAGCTGTCTGAAGGTCAATGTCAAAAGCGGTACACCAGAAATGATGTGAGTGTGCTGTAAACAGTTGACATTTTTAAAGAGAAAGAGCACAATACAATAGACGGACATGAAATCCAACACCTGCTGTTTACATTTGATAACTCTCACTCTCCGTCCACAGGAATCCCTCTGGTGCTCCGCTTGAGATGCAGTAGACTATAATCACCTTTCTACCCATCAGATCTGATTACCAAATAAAAAATACAAAAAATACTTCTGTTTGAAAACAAAAGCCCGGCACTACATGTAAGCCTTAATTGCAGTTGTTAAAAGACCTAGAAAAAATGACAAGCCCTATGGGAGCAATTTATATGTCCAACAGATTATCAGCGGTTACTAAAACCACTGTAAGTAATTGTTCTCGGAATACAACATCATTTTAGCGCTGTTTGGTCAACACAAGGTTCTTCCTTGTTTGATGATTAACAAAAGATACGTTTTAAACGCTGTCAGTAAGACGTGGTGGCTTTTCATGCACTTCCTGTTAAAGATCACAAACAACAAAGAACACAACAAAACGCTGATTTAAAGAAGTAAGCCATTTAAAAGTGCTTCGCATTAAAGCAGTGAGAGGAGAGTGCTGGGACAGCCCAGCAGTGAGGGGCGCATTAGAGCAGTGAGAGGAGGGTGCTGGGACAGCCCAGCAGTGAGGGGCACAGGGGAGCATGAGTGTGTCGCTCCGCTCGCACCTGCCACCTCCACTGTCTCATCCTCCACATGCTGGAAGTCATCTGACCAGTGACCTGCTGCTACACTTCCCCTCAATGGCCCTCACTTGAAAAACACAAGCTCATATGTCAGAGCCCAACCAGTAACACAACACCTCCCCCTCCATACTCAGCTTGCAGAACCTGTCTGAAAGATGGAACAACATGACCTGTTGCTAGGACAGAGTTTTATGAAAGACAGAGATCAACTAATACTGCAAACAATACACACACTGTGATCACTTTGTGACATCTCTTAAAACGCTAGGCTTTAAATTTAAATAACAAACTAAATATTTCATATGATTAAAACTGCATCATCAGTTATTAAAGGTGACGTGTGCAGTTGTACCTTCCTTAAAAACACAGAGAGCTCTGAATTATTTCTGCATTTTCATTCCATTCTGTGATATTAGCAGAAAATAAATGACAAATTTGTCATTAAAAAGTCCCTTTTGTAATCAGTATTTCTATAGTTATTTCTTAGTAATTTCTAAGTATCTCTCAGTAATTCAGTATTTTTATATATAAATACACACTATATTAGAGCACAGAATCATGATAGTTTTGTATTGTGACCCAGTTATCCATATAAAACTGTATCAGCAGCAGATGATTCTCAGCCCTAATAAAAAAATTGGTCTCTTTAAACCTAAAAATATGGATCGAGGGAGCACAGTGTCAGAGCACACTGCAGGTGACGGTACAAATTCAGGAGAAGAATGTGCAACACCAGTTTACTGAATTCCACATAACAGAGAAGGCAAAGGTGGGCCAGGAAATAAACTCCAAAAATTCACCCACTGGTCAGCCTCTCAGTATGTTTCACATCAGTGACGGCCGTCTCTTTCCTGCAGCACTCAGGCAGCAGACACAGTCACAACTGCAGATGATGCAGCTGCACATGAAGAACTGAATGTCTGTGGATGAGGAAGTTTTATAGTTTACAGTCTTGACTCTATAGCACATCTTTGCTTCAGCTCAGGAGTACGAATGCCGGTCCTGGACAGAACTTCTCTTTATTCAGAGAGTCTGACTGAAGCTGACGGGTGCTGTGCCAGAATGTCCAGAGGCCGCCCGCGAGAACGACTGAGCCCAATAAAAGAGTTCACAAACTCTCTACTCTTCAAATCAACAAAACCATGTCTGTCTCGCCCACCCATATATTTTTACATGCTCTATTTTCAAACCTCATCTCTCTCTCTCTCTCTCTCTCTCAATGAACCATGCAGTCTTGTTTGCCATATACTTGGCAATTGGTAATTCAATACTTAGAATTACCGTGGAAAGTTTACTGTGGTGAAACCTAAAGGAGGTCAAAAGACATTTTATTAAGATCATCAGATTATTCAAACAGAATGAGAAAGAGCACAGAAAGATTTCCCAGTGGAGCGAGATCATTCGTTTAGGATGACATATCTCTCTCAGTGTAGAGAAATACAGTGTGTGTTACAGATGTTCTGCTGGAGAGGCTGATGGATGCTTTAACATCTTCAGTCTTTACATGTAATTATACATTTATCTCAATATTTATGTATTTACTCAGAAACTGCTACAAAATCATTTCACTGTCACTGTAACCACAGTTACTGTTACAGTTACTGTTGCCATACAGAAAAATTAAATATTAAAGAAATATTAAAAATGCTTAATATGAAGATGAAAACTCCACTTTTAAAAATACTAAGAGACTAATTGTTGTTTACTAATTGAACACAATAATATTTAATCACTTATGTTTACAAAAACAATTAAATAAACAGCAGAAGACACAAAAAACTTTGTGATATTCATAATGTTGATTCACTTTATATTGTCAGCAGAGTAATCATAAACACTTTTGATCATTTAATATAATTTTGCTCAACCTGACATATGACATGCAAACTGACTCTGAAGAGACCTGATTAATTTTGCCTGAAAACCATCCATCACAAAAAAACAAACATTAAAAATAAACATTTTCTAAATAACTGTGATTGTTTAATAAACTTTGGTATCTTCTGCTGACAACTATCCTAAAACTGACTATCATTCTACAGTAATTTTCTGTTTAATCACAACATACCAAAAGCAGCAGAAACTGTGATTCACTCTGTATTCATCACCTAAAAACCAGGAAACATCACACCAGTGGAATGAGACTGAGACCAGACAAACAGGGGAGTAGAGATCCATGAAACTGGTTCTGTTCTTGTGGAGGTCAGTGTGCCAGTGAAGTGTCTTTGCAACGCACACAGGACAGTAAGAGAGCGAGAGCCCCTCTCAGTTCTCTCTATAGGGCCTGTGGTCCAGTGCAGACCCTCTGATATTCACAGAACCAGCCACTCTGGTCAATGGTCTTGAATCTCATCTAAACTCCCTCTAAATGTAAATGTGAACCATTTTCTTTATGCCACAATGCAACCCCCACACAATGACAAAACACACAAACAGTGTGATGTGCTCCAGTAACAGTCACTAGTAAAAATTCATCATGAACCCTTCCTGACACACCACTGACCGAACGCTGAAGCTTAACTGGTAGAGCATTGTGTTAGCAGCACTGAGGTTGTAGGTTCAACTCTCAAGAACACACATACTGTACATAAATCAAACGTAGACCCTGAACGTAGACCCTAGTCTAAATTTAACTGAAACTATTTGTTCAATTCACAGATTGCAAACAGTTTTGTTTGACACTTTCTTAAAATATCCAGATAATCAAACAGTCTTGGCAAATGAAAGCCTGTAAACTGGATATTTTGTATTCAAAAATCAGGATGCAAAATAAATGCAAAGACTGGTTTCATTTAAAGTTTGCTGTCATAACTGTAAGATTTTCAAGGTTTTCTCTCACAATGTGACCATGAGTTACACTCCTATTCATTTATTATGGCTTAACTGTAGCACAAATAACGATCGTAACTATGGCGTTTTAAAACGAGTACACGACCTGCTGTGTGTATTGTAAACTGTAAAATGTGCAGTGTACAGTCACAGTGTTCTCATGCCCTTATCAAACCTTTGACTTTGTAAAGTTTAATAAACATGACTGTATCTGAGGAATAAATAGAGCCCAGACAGGGTTTGACTGCTCGTAAGCGTTTGTGTTTGGTTTTCATGTCAGCCAAGAGGAAAAATGCTCACGTGACCTCTAAACATCAATGTGATCCAGTTCATGAATAATTCATAAAAACTCACTAGACTTACAACACATGCGGTGTCACGACAATTAACTGATGGGTCTAAAGACATGACGATAAACACTGCTCACACCTGATCTCGCTCTGACGGATGTTTCTGGATATTTAGTAGCTGAAGAGAATAATTCATTTATGAACTGTAGGGTCGTGTATTACGAGGCCCACGTTTAAACATCAAAAGGAATCCCTGCATGCCAACTCAAAAACATGTGCACATAAACACTACATCACGATTAATGACATAAATAAATTACTTCTATAACGGTAAGAATTGTAAGAGTACAAAAATGCTGATGATTGTGTAAACAGAGAGACATCAGCCCTGCTTTACCTTCTCCACGAGCAGACCACAGACATACGAAGAGAAACAGCGCAGAACCCCAAAATAAGGTCCGAACACCGCTCTCTGTTCCAGATCTCATTCCTAATGGATTATACAATCTCCAAAAATAAAATGGTCGCGCAGATGTAAAATTGCAGCAAAACGTGACGCTTCTTCCTCTTGCAATCCACAAAAAAATCCACACGGATCTGTTTTAGATGAGAAGATAGTTCCTTTACTCGTCAAGATAACGGGAGGCGAGGATGGAGCTGATGAACTTGTAATAATGAAATAATCTTCCTTTAACAGAAGCTTTAAGATCAAAACATTCTGTTATTCCTGCCAGCAATGCAATGATGCTGCGGACGTGTCCATGAAACCTGCACGAATT
This sequence comes from Botia kubotai, assembly GCA_036877585.1. Taxonomy (NCBI): domain Eukaryota; kingdom Metazoa; phylum Chordata; class Actinopteri; order Cypriniformes; family Botiidae; genus Botia; species Botia kubotai. Next base: position 11,585 of record JAZGTI010015985.1, read on the forward strand.
TCACTCTGCTGATAATCTGCATCTTCAGCCTCCATTTCTTAAAAACCAGAGACTAGAGGTTTCTCCTCCGACAGAAACACTATCAGGATGATCCCAATGCGAGGAATCACACTAAAGCCGTGTAACGTTGAGGTCGGGTCCGAAGCCCGTGACGACTCGGATCTCGTGTATATATCCGTGTGAATGGACTCGCAGGGCGACCTGATAAAGCCTCTCGACGGGGCTCAATCCAAAATATCCGCCAGGACAAAAATGGTTTCAGCAGCCGCAGCCCCGGTTCACCCTCCCCGCCGCCTTCACGCGCTCTCCCGGGCTCTCCGCTTCATTTCTCGAGGTGAGGAGATCTCTGGCTTGAGGTCTGAGCACTATGAAAGCCACGCACTGTTAGAAATCAATAGTGTGTAAGTGTGGGGTTCTAGAGAGCAATAGTGTGTAAGTGTGGTGTGAGTTCCGCTCCGGCCACGACAACACCGCAGTGTGAGCTCAGAACAAGCAGCGCTGTAAACAAGACGCGCGCGGCTTCTCACAGCAACACACCAAGCGTGAGAACATCACAAAACATGGACTGGATCAGCGGCCAACGGGAGCAACACCACATGAGACAGACGCTGCCTCTGCCATGTGTGACCCAACACTCTCTCATATACTTATCAGATGCATTTGTTTTTGTTTATTTTATGTTAATGAGTAAAATGTATAAAATGTGTGCATACATTATAGAGATTACTGGTGGTCATAACTGTTACAGTAAGTTCTGATACCACAGGCATCTAAATTTTACTTATATTTTTGCTTGTTTTGAGACAGTTTTATCTGTGTGTCCTTGTAGAATATAACGGACTTTATTTTGGATATGAATGTAATGTTGTAATAATGTAATAATGATTAATAAACATGAATGATTGAATGATTAATGCTACTTTATTTGCGCGAGTCTCATATTTATTTTGTCAAACAGAAGTATGACTTATATATAAATATAAACCATGAACTAAAACAATAAAATTATTGAAAGAAACGCATCCGTTGATGTTTTAATATTCAGGCTACACAAATGATTGTAAGTACAAGGGTGATGTCTGTTCCTAATATGTGGTCAGAATCTCTCGGTGAGGTTTGTGCTTGCGTTCATCTGGCGTGTCCCAGACTTCATTCTGTTAGTCACTGGGTTTAAATTCTATTCTTTGTTGAGCTGTTGCGTCTGTCTAGTGTTTTAGATATGTTGATTCTGTGTTTAAATAATTTGCTTTGGTTTAGCTGTTTGTTTGTATAATCAGAAATGTTTTGGATTTCAAAGTCAATACTAAGAGCAACCGGCTGAGGACACTTCTGTGTAGGTTCAGTTTCTGAGCTGTTAAATGGAATGGCGTGACGTTGGGTGTAATCTTGAAACTTTCCTTGATTTTCTTTTTTTAGCTCAACGATAACGATTTAGATTCAATGTATTAGCCAGCACCACATCCT
>JAZGTI010015987.1:0-13044 GCA_036877585.1 Botia kubotai
TGGCACTGCCCCTTTGTCCAAAGTTTCTGGTCTGACATTTGTATTTTTATTGCTGAAAAAATTGAGAAAGATTTCAAGTTATTTTGGAAGGATGTTCTTTTTGGCCATTATGACCTCAACAGAACTAAAACTATGCCTAATGAAACTTTCATTATTAATCTCATTATTCTGTTGGCAAAATATTACATTCATAAATGTAAGTTTGCGCATTCCAAAACATCTTTTTTTGCTTTTAACAATGAGGTCAAGCAATATGTCAACTCGATTAAGCATTCTCTTAATCAAAAGGCAACAAAAACTGTGAATGTTTGTAAACACTTTGATATCTTTTTGTAAATTCGTACTTCCCCTGGCAAAATGTGATGATGTGAGTCTTGTTTATGTTAAAACACCTGCAATGTTGGAAAATGCACATTTTATTATTTTTATAATGGAGATCAATATTCCTGTTAATTGTGCAATTGTTGAATAAAGCATTTATAAAAAATAAAAAAAAACTGACCTGTAAACACTAATGCGCAACTCTTCGTGTTGTTCAGTGAACCTGCAGTAACATCATGTAAACACCAGGAGCGCTACACAGAGCTGACGAAGACTTGCAACACGTAAACATGAAATTACTTAAACATTCAGAGCATGGACATGTACATTTCAACACAATCGCAGTTTAAGGCAGACCTCAAAAACCCTTCAGAAATATTTCATAGTTGAAATTGACTCTTAGTTGCATTATATAGGTATAAGGGCTTTTGTGTATGTATGTTTATATATTGGCTAAGCTTTGTTATAACACGGCGTCTGTCTTCCACTTGTGGTCAAAGCTTCTCCTGCGTCTCTGTTTGTGTCTTTACTAAAACTAGTTTTTGTAAAATTTCTGTTATGAATCATTTCTCACCTTTCAACGTGTTTTGTTTTAGTTTTCTCGTTTAAAGTTCGAGGTCCATCGCTGACGCGTCGTGACGTCACGCGCAGGCCGGAAGCGGAGGTCAGCTGATGTGATAGTGTTAGTTATGAGTGTATGTAGGTCACGTGCGGTGATCTTCGCGCTGCTGGCCACACAGAGAGTTTTACCTCGTGGAAACAAACGAATGCAGGTGAATAAAACACACACAAAGAGTCAAACTGCTTGTTTGCTCAGATTCGTGGGAAAGGATTCGACTGGCCTCTGGTGGTGAAGGACTCTTTAATCTGATTATGTATATGTGGTATTCCGCAACAGGCATTACCCGTATGCCAAGGTGATCCTGCAGACTGCTGATTGTCACAGCATCAGGTTATCCATGAGTGTCCTGGAGCTGGAGTTAAAAACATGTGAGGCATCTGACATTCCTACTGTTCCTGCAATTTAAACACTAACAGCAGGTTTACCCTGTTCAAAACACCTGTTTTTAGATTTTGTATGAATCTATTTACTGTGTTCACAGGTGATAATAAATCCAGCATTCCCTTTAAGAGATAGTTCACCCCAAAACAAAAATACTTCCATCATTTACTCGTTCTCATGTCATTGAATATTGTAGAACATTACTAACCAAACAACAGTGACACTCTTTGACTTTTACTGTATGGACATACAACCACTGAGACATTTTTCAAAGTATCTTCTGTTGTTCCACAGAAGACAAAGACTTACAGGTTTGGAATGACATGAGGAGAACCATTAAGAACCATTTCTGAGTTAACTATCCCTTAAAGAGTGAATGCAGAGATTTCACTGAATGTTGACGTCCATTCACCATTTTCTTACTTCCAACTGAAAGAAAATAATGTTGAGTAAACATGAATATCAGTGTGAGTTTACTTACCACAACAATCTATCTCAAGAGATGTTTGATTGTTGACACATCCAGAACTGTTGTTTTTATAGAGCACATCTGGTGCCAAAAATAAAAAATGGGTGATGGGTGGAGATGGGTGATTCCAGCTGAAAAGGAAAGTCATTTCAGAGGCAGAGCTTGTTATATATAGATTTTGAATGTTCAAAGCTGTTTCTCTTGATGTATTTTAGGCTCAGTAACGTGGACGTCATTTGTGTCAACAGTTACTTCTCCTGGTACCATGACCCAGGTCACACAGAGGTCATCAGTCTTCAGCCCAACACTCAGTTTGATAACAGGTATGGAAAATACCAGAAGCCCATCATACAGAGCACACGTCATGGCCAGCCTGCGCCATGTGAGTCCATACGTTTGTTCTGTTTCAGAAGTCATTTCTCTCAGTTCACCTCCATTGACAGGCGGCTGATGCTGGTCACTGTGTAAGATCCATCCATGATGTTCACGGAGAAATCAGGCCTGCAGAACTACCACAATGTGTTTGACCAGAAGAGCAGAGAGCTTGTGATTGGAGAAGTCATCTGGAACTTTGCTGGCTGCATGACAGCCCAGAGTAGGAAATAAATGCAGTTCTTTCCTTCTAACCAGTTCTACTGGTACACCCAGGAACTAAAGCATTAACAGACCATTAAGAACAAAAACAGTCATGAGTTATGAGTCGCCCTGCACATTAGTGTTTATTTTCTTCACTGAGGGTACTATACCTGTTAGTAAAGATGGGTGGTTAAAGGGATAGTTCACCTAAAAGAATAATGTTTCCATCATTTATTTACCCTCATGTCATTCCAAACCTGTTTGACTCATTTCTGAAGTGGCATCCATCGACTTCCATTGTATGGACACAAAACACTTTTTACACTTTTTTCAAAATATCTTTTGTCTTCCACAGAAGAAAGCAAGCCATATAAGTTTGGAATGACTGTCCTTTAAACTAGTACCATTTGTTTGTTTTTTGTCTCTCTCCAGCCATTACACGAGTGGTGGGGAATAAGAAGGGACTCTTCACTCGTCAGCATCAAACCAAGACCGGAGCTTTTCTGCTGAGAGGGTTACTCTGGAGGATCACCAATGAGACAGGTGTGCTGCCCACCTGCCTTTGATATCCCTGCCAGTGAGCTCCGCTCCAGGTCACACCAGCAGCTGAAGAGATCACAGCTGAAAATGACTGTTTGAACTGAGAGATGCCTCGTATTACCTGCACTATACCATACATGTTCATGGAAGCAGAGACACTTCTGAGCTCTTAAACTGTGCTTGTCACTTCTTATTGGTGTGATTTTATGACGTATCCATGTGCTGCTGAGTGCAAACCGGTGTTAGAACTTCAGATGGTTTCTATCACAGCCATGTTACAGTTACTATCAGAACAGAAGAGCAAGGTCTTTCCTTCAGAAAGCCATTGCAATTTTCAGTGTTTGTATTTACCAGTGAATTCAAATGGGCGACTCTCATGAAATCTTCAGGTCATTTTTATTCCTTAAACCACAAAATTACCGTAAGATTTAAAATAAAATCTTTGTATTTCAGTATTACTGACATGAGAGAATGAAAACTACAAAGAAGGGACTTTACTGCACATTATTGTTTGTGTCATGACAATGTACCAATTAAAAAAAGGTAAAAATGTTAAATGTTTACATGAAATGTGATCCAGACCTAGTTTTTCTAGTTTAGCTTTACCGAACCTTAACGGTTGTAGCCGTTTAATCTGCTTTTGATAACTTTTTTAATCTTTTAGCATTTCAGTTGTATAGCAGCAAAGCATTGTGGGATATCTGTGAGTGTTTTGTATTCTACTTTGCTTATAACAGTTGAAGATATCCAGAGATATCAACATCCCAGACTTCTCAGTGATGTTGTTGTTTTAGCACACTGAAATAAAACGCAGACATTCTCGAAATTCATGGATCGGCATGTTATTGTGATCAGAGATTTTGTCTGTTTTGAATGTTCAATGTCGTTTTCTGACTATATTCAGTTTAAAATTCATGCTTTACTTCACAAACTGCTCTAAAACAACAAATGTGCTCAGATCTGCTTTCCTAAGAAATAGGACAGAGGTCAATGACGACGTATCTGGGGGATGTTTTAATGGCAGACCAAATGCAGACAATAACAACACGCTTTTTAATGTTTACTGCAGTCTCCTCAAAGCTGATTCCCAGACACACATTCCAAATAATGGATTTCACCCCATGTCATCATAACGTGTAAGAAAACACAGCATTTTAACTTCAGCTTATATTCGCCAATTACAGAAGCAAACCTAACCAGTTTATTTAGAAGACGACATGTTTCCGATTGAAAACTGATGCCAACACATGGAATTCCACCATTTTTGCTTTTTTCTTTTTCTACTAAAAGCAATAACGTTAACATCTGTACAGGGCTATAAAGGGGCTTGTGTCAGCTGACCCCAACATTTACATCAGGAACTCAAAAAGGAAAGAAAAAATGCTGATTACTATCTTAGTCACATTGTATGACTTTCAGAAAAAGCATGGTGACACTAAACAACCAGAAATGACAAATACGAATAAAGGAACAATCAAAGCATTTCATGAGACCTCTGGGTTTGAGTTTACTGTGTCTGGTGAAATGCATCTAAAAGACACCCGCACACATTTCACGCTGCAGATTTTAAAGCTGTATTTCTGAACTTTTCCACAGAAAGATGAGCAGATATAATTTAATCTCTTTTCAATCAGGGCTGAAGTTACTCCAAGGCCCAGTGGACACAGAAGGCACTTTAATTAAAATCTGAACTTGTGAAGACAACCTTTTTTGGGGCATCTTGTTTTACATTTGCATTCACATAAAATGTGACAAATTCATATGCAATAGTGACCCTCAAAAAACTCAAAGACTGTTTTGGATTAAAGTCTACACAGAGTCAAAATGAACCCTTCAAAATCAAAATGTCAAAATCCTACAGAATATGTTCTCATGATCTTAATTAAAATGATTTTCTCTGCATCTGTCAGAGCACTTCCTTCCAGCTGACATCATTTAGGCTGTGTGGGCTACTGGATAACAACAAACAAAAACCAGACAGGTTCAGAAGGGCAGTAATCCTTTAGTTCACTTGCATTCAAGCCGCCCACCTGTCGCAATTATTTCATTAACAGATAAACAAGTCTCATTCACGCAGATACGCATCACAATGTAATTAAGTAAAGTTGCAAATGTCATATTGACCTTAAGAGACACTGAGAGTTTCTGCAACACATTTTACTCGCATGAGGGAGATAAATAACATATACAAGCGACGAGATGTTAACCACACAAGATGCTTATATACAATCTACTGAACTCTGTTTAGGGGCGTCACAATAACTACATTTAGATTTGATCTGTCTGGCTGAGGTAAGAATCACAGCTCGCTTTATAGAGGTCCAGCATCCACAGGAGAATCATCATTGCTGCTAAACACATGCCAAACTGTATCACATGAACCAGTACTTTAAACCAACTAGTGTAGGCCTAACTCAACATTACCATCAGCCATCAACATTAGTCATTGCTGAGGTCATATGCTGTGTCTGATCTAACATGCTGTCCATCCAGACTGAGAAGGAACTAACGCCTGTTAAAGAATCACTACTGAAACTATACTAATGTCTCTGAGTGAGTTTACCTTAAGCTTTCTTCCAAAAACAATTGCTTACATGTTCCAGTAACTCCTGCAGTTGATTAAACTATTTTAGTTCTTTTACCACAAAGCACAGATGAAGTGTAAATATTTCAAGGGTTGAAACATTCCTCACCTAGAACAACTTACTGTGTCTTGTGTAATACTGGTTTGGATAGATAATTTTGAGAACATTTGTGTGAATACACTTTTGATAAATGACAATGACTTTCAGTATTAAATGGGGGGAACGATGGGAAACAGCAATTTACAGTAACAGATGTAGCTTATGTGATGTCACATGAGAGGTGACATAGACTTAATGAGGAAACAAACAATAACCATTTGTACTAAGTTTGAGCATTAGGAATGTAAAAAGTAACAGAAACCTTAAGGGTGGAAACTTGAGGTGAAATCTGTTTAAATGTCTGTAATCTGTAGCTGAATGCTTAAAACAGTCAAAACCATAAGGAATGTTTACAACTACACTTTGAAAATAATGAAAAGGAAGTTAACTCAAAGAGGAGCTGCTAAACCTACAGTAAGATTTGCTCAAGACTGAGTGTAAAGATGATGCACCATTTTCAAAAACAGACTGAAATGTGCCCCAAATCGTCATGTCAATCAGATTCATCAGCAACAGAATGTCTAAATTACTATGATCCAGTTTAAAACAATCACATATTAGTAGAACTTGTAATGACCAATTAGGAAACTGCATGTAATAGAAGCCCTGCCTTCTTTTACTTGTCTGTTGTAAAACAAAAATGGCAGCAGTTTGAAATTACAGAAAGTTATTTGTCTACATCTTTATGATTCTGTTTTAAACAGCATTTCAGACAATGTGGCGTTCAGATCTTCAGAAGAATTCAAGATATAAATAGAGGTGAATTAATGTTGTTCCAGATTATTTTTACTGTAATCAATAAAGCTGCACATGGATTGATTTGGCATTACAAACATTGGCAGAGAAATCAAGAGTCTAAACATGAACAGCTGTGTGCTGAACGTACAGATCTTCTGATTACATTACAAAGTGAACGCTGCATTAAATCCGACCCAAGACTAAATGTAACTAATGGCAGAGAGACAGTAATAACTGTTATACAAAGAGTTGCATTGCCTCGGTGTACCTGTAATGAGATCTGAATACTCACTGGAAGTGACTGACATGCTGCAGTTCTGGAGGATTTCCTGTTCTCCAGCTTTAATGGTTCAACAGTAAAACACAACCTAGAAGGGAATATTGCTTCACGGCAGCTATTTACAGAAAAAAAAGTAGTCACAGATTAATTTGAAGTACACACATACAGCTCACATTCTTCTGTGTTTGACGAGTGGTCCTCTTCCAAAACAATTTTTAAAAATCTGTAAACATAAAAAATGCACTTTTATCAATAATAGTGAATCTTTCTTTTCTTGGAATCATCTCAGCAAGCTGAACATGAACCTCATGCTCATTCCTGTCTTTACAAACCCTTCAGCTGCCCGACTGACATCTGCTCGACTCCCAGTGGATTCAAGTACACAGCATCTATAAAGCTCATCTTTTCTCCATTACTTTATTCCTCAGAGTTAGGATGCGCTTCTCCATCTGGACTGACTTGTAACTTTTGTAAGTGCATAAGGTTTTCAGACTCCTCTCTGGCCATCAAAGCTCATCTCATGGAACCAAACAAAACCAACAAGAAATTAAACAGAGATTTGTGTTTTGCCTGTCAAATCTTTCTCTGCAATGCAATAAACCTGTGATCGGTGAGCCCTAAAAATGACATCTTTTCCTTGTTTAATTTTTTCATTTGTTTTACACACACGACAGAATGAACATTTGTTTGGAAGCAAGGTCTCCTGGTGGCAAGTCCATTTCAGAAGTTGAAGGATCTTCGCCCTGCTTGTTGAGGTGTTGTTATCCTTCTGTAGTTTATTCTTTGTCTAGTCCCGCTTGGCTTGGAGCTGTTGCTTCCAGGCCTCATTCAAGTAAACCAGTCGCTTGTAGTTCAGCACAAACAGGATGAAGTTCAGTGCGTATGTGCTTATACAGATGATACAGAAGTCCTTTAAGACAAAGTACAGAATGTAGGCCAGGTAGAGTGAGCCCACTACTGACACAATGGACGTGGTCATCAAAATCAATGCAGCCATAGCACTGGCTGTCAAACCTGCACACACAACAGTAGTTAGTGAGCACTGACAAATACACAAAACTGCCATTGTACTCCCGCCACATCTGTAACATTTAATACATGAGGAAATGTTGTAATATGTATTATAAAACACATTGCACATGCACACATTACTGAATGTAATTATCAAGCCATTATTTAATCAAGTCTTTATTACATAATGATGCAGCTTAATGTAAGAATGATAAACTTAGTCCCTATTTTAAACTCTAATTATTGTATCTAAAATGTTTATGTTTTTAATACTCATTTGACCGGTGTGATCCTGTGAAACTCTTTTAAAACAGTAAAAGGTAGATAGACAGATGAAATTTAAAGACATTTTAACACTCCTAAACTTTCTCTCTTTTACACAAACACTGTGCTGCGAAATGTTCTTGATCACTTATTTCCTGCAACACACGTCTTGTATTGCACGCGCCAACACAACAAACATTAAATAACCACTCTATCACATGACCTCCTCTGACCTATAGCAGAGCACGCCAGCTGATCTCACCCAGCTGACCACCTCAATGTCTCAGAAGTGTGTCCGTGTCTCAATGTCAAGTGTCTGTTCAATGCTACATAAGACCGTTTACCAGGCTCACAATTCATCCCAACAGACGCTGACCAGCTAGGGCACTAACACTCTAATAAACATAAAAATACACAGCACACATAAAAGTGGGGTAAAATGGTGTACTAGGGTTGTTACGATACCATAAACACATGTTACGATACTATACCAGCTGAAGTATCACGATACCATGCGATATTGTATTCATTCTTAATTCAAATCTACAAAATGAAGCAATTTTCAAAAATACGAAGATATAAATGAAAACAGACCAAATTGTCCTCAGAATCTGTTGGCATTCACGGCAGATTGGTTTTCTATCATCAATAGGTTTTCCACTCTCATCAGGTAAAAATCTGAAGTAATTCCATATTTCGCTACGTGAGTTGCTCTTTTTTTAAGAGACTGTCGCGGTCAACCGTTTGTACCGTATGTAAATTCATTGTATTCACAGGAACAGACAATTGCAAATTAAAAACTAACTGAATCGGATGCGTGTTTGAACTGAAGTGTCAGAAAACGCACAATACCACATATGGCATATTAGGCGTGATTTCTGCACAGTATTTTGAGCACTTCAAGGGCACGCAGAAAGACGATAGAACAAAAAAAGACGCTATATTATTTATTTGCAGGCACAAGTGTTCGAACATTTCAGCAACTGCACCACAGGCCACATACAACATTACTTACGGCAGAACCGCATAATGATACTACCGTTTAAAAAATACAGTGGCACCGCTAGTATTTTGGACCCTTAGTATCGCGATACTACCGTAGTACCGGTAAACCGTGCAACCCTATGGTGTACTTAGGGAATTAGTTCAAAAAGAAAACGTCATTCTGTCTTAGGTTATCATGTCATTTTAGAAGGCACTATAATTATGCTGCATACCTTCTAAAACCAAACCTCACTTTTAAATTCAGAACCAAAACGGATCTTCTGAGCCTGTGAGCAAAATGGGTGTCTTCACCCATTCATTCATAAAGAAATAAAAAGAAAATGTGCTGTAAAAAAATTCAGCAGGTTCTGGGGAGTTTAAGTTGTTAAACATTTACAACTTAAGAGAGAGAGGGAGGCAGAGAGAGAGAGAGAGAGAGAGAGAGAGACAGTGTGGAGGAATCAGTGTTCAGCATCAGAAACACCCCCAAAAGAACATCAGTCATCAAAGATCACATGACCCGTGAGGAATTATGTAGGCCATCCCTTACACAAGTTATCCAGCAACTAACTAATCAACTACTTGAGTTAACTAGTTTCTCTGGTGGTGGGGTTTAAAGAGCTTATCTAAGAAAAAGCCGAGATGTATTACGTCCATACTAACAGACATGAAAAAGTGCAGGTGATGATTTAATGATTTACCTTACAGACAGTAAAGTTCCTGATTTAACTTCAAACTAATTCAACATCTTTGTCACAGCAGTACACATGCCTTCAGTGACTGTGTATCCTGCACACACTCTGCACATAGCCCAAATGAACAGAACTGAACAGTTTATTCAAAAGAAATTTTTTTATATTTGGCCACTGTTGTCATCTCTCAGTATCAGCCAAAATATCACCACTGCAGAATTCCTGTGTGCCTGCTAAAGACCAGCAGTGTCTTTATCTACATGAGCTTCTTACCCAACAACAGCTGAAAAACATAGAAGAAAATTCCATAGACACTGTTTGGCTGGTTTACTGCGCTGTCGTTCCCAAAAATGCTTCCCAGCAGCCCAAATCCTCGACCCCATCTGTGGAGAAAGATGGAAAACACAACAATTTCAATAAGTGAAGAAGCAGAAACAGATATCTATGACAATACGTTAATAATAACTGGAGTGGTCTGAGACACTGAGGAAAACAAGAAAGTGCAAGACGAATCTTTGCAGGGCTCGCAAAATTTCCAAATCCCTGGTAGCCCTTCAAGCTCTTCAGATTTGGGTAGCCCCAAATGAATTTAAGTAGCCCAAATTTTAAAAAAAGACATTATTTTTAATGTAGAATATTGTAAAGGAGACAAAACATCAATCATAACATTTTCATAACACAAATAACAACAGTTGGTTAAAATAATCAAATTACAATCTTCAATAAAAATATTTGGTTCTAACTGAACTGAAATTTCTATGAACTTGTAAAAACAACATAGAACATAATTCAGTCTGTGTCAGATTCTGAATCTGAAATATCAAGTGAAGTCACAGATAAGAAAATGCCACTCAGCGTTGAGGGCAAAGCTTCTCCTTTATCAGTTTCTCCATCTGTGCATCAGTCTTCACTTCAGAAGTGAAATACCTGCGTAAATCCATGCGCAATCCACACGCACACACAACTATCAGCGATTTTCTCTCCACTGCGCATGCGCTCTCTATCACCTTTAATCTTGCTGCGGGAGATTTCACTGGTCACGTGAGGAGAGTAATGACTGACAGCACGAGCGTCAATGATACACATTCAAACACAATTTCAATACCACACATATTGATAGTGGCTCTCCGACGCCCAAAAATGACATACAACATAATTACCCGACCAAATTTGTGAGAGAATGCAAAAGCATTGCAATATAGTTTTCCTCCTTATAGGATAGCCCGATGGGCAGGGCGAAAATACATTATGGTAGCCCGACTGGATGACAATAGCCCCGGGACGTCGGGCTAGTGATTTTGCGATCCCTGCTTTGGCCTTTATGAAACTGATCCAACACAATGACAAAAACTTCAGCGTGTAAAGAACAATGTTTCTCTTCATTAATACAAAAAGCATTTTCTGCACCAATATGAACTGAAGAAAAAGTCATGCAAAGACATTATTTATACAAAGACTGCTTTAGATCATACTGAAGGCAAACTAAAGTGCCACTGCAGTCTAGTCATCAGCTTTCCTGGCCTCTAAATAAAAAACAGTGCAAACCTTCAGACAGAAGTCGTCACCATTTATGATCAGAACTGTAGCAAGGAAGAAGGAATTTAAGAAGAGTACATCTGAAATGACATAAAGCTTGATACCACCTTTGGTTTGTCTGGCAGTGGGATGAGATAGTTCTGCATTACAAACCAACACTCCTCCAAAACACTATTTCTAAGACATTCCTAATACGACCTGACAAACATATTTAGCCATCGATCTGTCACTACATATGACCACATGAATAGAAAGTGCACCTAATGTGCAAAATGATTAAAGCACACTATTATGGGGTTGGTCACGTTCGGGGGTGTATCCTGCAGTTGTACACAGTGAATTGGCGTTTCATAAATCAATCAAATTGAAAGGTTACAAACACAAAGTTGAAAACTCACCCTACATACCGCCATAAAAACAAACATTAAACCCTTTTAGCATTACATTTAACGAGGCTCATAATCTACAATTTCGTGATATGAGGACACTGTTTGTGGACCTTTTCCTAAAGAGGTGAATAACCTTATACATCTTCCCCAGAGTAACAAATCTGATGCAGTCCATAACAAAAGTGAAGGCGAATATATTGAGATAACAATTAATATGTGAAAACGGTTATTGAGAAGAAACCCCAGCACATTCAGTCATAAGCGCTGTTAGCATTAGCTGCTATTGCACTGTGTTGCTGCCCATATAACAACAACACATAACCATAACGAATGAGGATTATTATTTTATTTCTATATATTCATGTTTAACCAGAGACGCAGAGAAAAACATAAACATACGCCTGTTATTTTACAGATTACAGTCAGTCAGTCAGCGGCCCGCACTTTCAAGGCACCGCAGGTTTTCCTGAACGCCCCCAAAACACTCATATAAGTACAAAACATCTGAATCAGATGCTCGAAGCGCTTATGAAGCCCACACATATTGTCTAGGTAGGGAGCTCGGCAGGTTTTGAGACACGACCCCTCCACCTCACCTGGACGTGAAGACTTTGGAACAGCTAACGGAGCTGCTCAGGTCGCACATGGCGCGGTAATTGGCGTCGCGGCTCTTTTCTCTCTCCACATGGAAGGCGTACAGGGATAACAGAATTCCTGCAAGACACACGAGCAGCCGGACTATCCTCTCCCAGCGAGGGGTGGACACTCGCAAGACGGGCGCCGCCATTTTTTCCCGGCCTTTGCACGAACGCGCGCAGCCTTCTCAGGCTCGACCGTTGGGCGCGCGCGGCGGGAACAGGGTTGGGCGGGCGACGTGGAACGACGTTGGGGACGTGTCACACCTACGCGGGGCGTGGCTACAGAGTGGAGCCGCGTGTTGTGGGCGGGGTCAATCCAACGGAGGGCGTGTCCACTGAACATCTTCCTATTCTTGTGGGGGCTGTTCATGGAGTAGAATTTTATATAGGTCTAAATCTCTGTCCTTCTTTACTGTCAGTGGTACAGCTGCCACGCATGAGGATGATAACTGTAACACTAGTTATGTAATAAAAATTATAAAAGTGATTCGAAAGATTGGAACCTTAAATATATAATGAACATTATTTCATTACAATATCTAGATGATGGCAGCTCTTGACTTCAGAACAACCAGACAAACATTATTTAACCCATTAAAAAAGTAATGTAGGTCTTTGCTTTTTGCTTTGGACTGGAAATTATTATTATTCATATGATTCCATATTTACATATGAAAAAGAAAATTATTGAGTAGGCAATTATAAAAAAACAAATGATATTTTTATGATGTTTACACTATTTAGTGACATTTGTCACATAAAGTGGATTTGTCCCAATAGATGATACTCTGTTCTCTTATACTAAATTTACTGTCACACTGTGTCTTCTCACTGCTGCAGTTCATGCACTCACTCATATGCTGCTTTGGTTTTGTGTGTTCTGAAAAAACATGTCATCCAGTCAAATGCATCCTAACGA
>JAZGTI010015988.1:0-13043 GCA_036877585.1 Botia kubotai
AATGCTTAAAGCTGAGAGAAAGCCATTTAATAGTGTGGAAATACTTTCCATGATTTTTTTTAGTTAGTTTAAAGAGTTATTTTTTTGAGTGTAGTAAACCCATCAAAACCTTGGAATAACACAATTGTAACTTTGTGAAATATGTTGTTACTAAAAGCATCCAAAAAAAAGAAATCCATGATATATTTTAACATCTTCAGTGTTAGGGTCACCCTTTGCCCAGAATTTGCAAAATCATACACTTGGCATTTTATTATCTCAACCTGGGAAACTTTTTAAACAGTATCGAAAGAATTTCAATCTATACTGAACTCTTATTGGCCGCCTTTTATTTATTATTTGGTCATACATACATCTTTAAATTAAAAGATTGTTAAGATCACAAAAAACATTTTTATCAAGTGATTATATATACACAGTCTATATATAAAGAAACAAAGGACAGGGAGAGAGGGAGAGAGAGAGCTGCTAATTCCCACCCAGTCTCTACAGGCAGAGCAGACTGGAATTCCCTATTCATGTATGTATGGGCACCCGCAGTCCTGTAAAATGTCCCTTCATAAAGCCTTTACAAATCTTCATCATATCAACAATCTCACATTGTTGCTATTTCACAAATTTGTGTCTTGTGTTTCCAAGGAAGGCCTTTCTTTTCCCTTAAAGAGACAAAGTTCTCTGTAATCACAACAATGTACACTCAACCATACACATTAAGAGACATATTTTCAGCATTAAGAACAATTCACTTGCCACTAAATAGCCTTTCAAAAGAATATTTACAAAATATTAAGTTGGTCTTACAAAGTTTTTTATGAAAAAGATTTAGTGTTTAATTGGAAAAAAGCAGTTTTTTTTAAATCAATGTTTAAATAATGCTACAAGAATGTTTGTAAATATAATCTGAATCACCCTAATCAAACCTGTACAACTAATAAAATCAAACACCTTCACAAAAGTTTTGGCACTGTTTTAACACATAGCAAGGCTATGAAATAGAGCAGGAGGGGGAGCACATTATTCGAGACTGTTCTGGCACCAGAGGACAGTGCTATGAAAAGTTTCTCAGGTGGTCTTTCCTCAACTCCTTCGTATCTCCCCCAAAAGAATGTCAGTTTTAATTCCCTGGCCTAATTCCCCAGTCCCTCACCCAAATCATCATGTGAATCTCAGATTTCTTAAATATGGGCCCGTAAATCTGATACTCTGTTGGGTTTTAAGTCTTGACGAAGGTGCTGAGAGTTGGCTGATGAGGGGGCCCAGCCGCCCGCCATATTGCCGCCCAGTATGCCGTGTCATGTTCTCTGAACAATCGCCGGTGTCCCTCTAGTTGGGTAAACAACAGAGGCTGTCAGCTGGTGTCAGGTTCGAGCTTTTAAAGCAGATGAAGGAGAATGACAGATGACTGCTCTGAGTGTAGCCGACACTTTGCTGATAATGGTGATCTGAGTGGCGATATGAAGGGGGAGAGTGTGATGAGTGAGAAAGATATACCCAGTAAAACATACAGAACCCACAGTTTTGACAAACACGCTGCTGGGAAAGACTGTGAGGCGCTTTCAGTCAGACTCCCTGGTTCACTCAGTTTTCTGATTCATCTGTGGCAAAATCTGACATATGTTGAATCTGAATCAAATCAACAAAAGTCAGTCTGCAATGAAACCTGAATTCAGGGCTCACTTGAATGTGTGAAAACTAAATAAATAAATGAGCTAAATAATTGGATGGAGGGGATATAAGTAAAGCAGGATTAAGCCAATAATAAGAAACAAGTAATGATAATAACATTTGTTTTTGATAATAGGGTGTGGGACATATTTTAAGATACTTAAGCCATTATTTTAATGCAAAGAAGTTCAACAACATAAAAATCAACGTAAATTGGACCTGGTGAGTACTGGGAATACTTTGGCAGTTTTGAAGTCTTTTATTTAAGGGACAGAACCTCTGTTTAGTGTTACTGTGAGATGCAAAGATGAAGGACTGTGTTTAATATCATTCTTTTGGATTCTTTGCTGTAAATCAGCTTACCCTTTCAAAAACTGCTCAATGAATTAAGCTCCACAGAACACTCTCAATAAAATGAGCTCAAACTAATCTGTTCAGGGTTCATGGGGTTGACAAGCCACAAAAAAACAACATGTCTGACATGGCCGGCACGAGCATACCTGTAACCTAAGCTGAGGGACGGTGGCGTGCCAAAACTCGGCAGCCTGGCAGTAAGAAGGAGACCAGTTAGACCGGATCCCCACCCATCAGCTTTCCTCACTCACCCCCTGAGTGTCGGTCAGGCCTGCACAGTGGAGTCCCTCCATCTGGCCACATCTCTACCCTGACAGGAGCCACGAATGCATTAAAGAATGTATTCACTCACAGCCCAGTTAGGACTGTCACTGCTGGAGACGCAGAACAGACTGAGACCTGGGGAAAAAGAATAACAGAAAGAGAGAGAGATTTTTCTGTGACCTGAGTGCTACAGAACCGTCATGCATAGTCCATCTGTCAAGCATTACGCTGGACCCACAGATGAATATCTGAACTCCTCCTCCACGTGAAATGTACAGAGATGCTTGCTGAAAATAAAGAACAAAACATTATGCAGATAAACAAGATATTAAAGATGTATTCAAATGACAAAACGTATCTCAGATGAATAAATCACATTAATGTTTGTACCATATGTCATGAAGCATGTTTTGTTATCATTGTGTTTGGCTCTTTTAAACTCACCTTACTGTTTGACTTATAATTTGGTATAAATTGCACACACTGACTCTTAAAGTAGTTATAAAGTAATACTAAATGTCTACTAATTTTCTACTAATCTCTTTTCTACTAATTTCTATTGGCCTATTGTAAGTTAAAAGCAAAGATGCAGGAAGAATAGATCGCAGCGACCTCTTGTGGACTTCCAGTAAAAGAAGGTGCAGGTTAAATCCTATAAACATCAAATATTAAACTAAATATAATAAAATCTATATTATTTATTTTGATAAATGTAACATTGGTATACAATGATATTAAGCATGTAAATTAAAAATAGAGGTAAATCACAGGAAAATATTAAATTAATTTTTAAATTAAGTTTAAAAAAGTAACATTTAATATGGTACTACCACGTTTCTTTCGTTCTTCCTTTCTTTAATGCAATTGGGTAAACGACTCAACCAATCCCATTTAATCTACTTTCTGATTGGTAGCAGAAATACTGTCAATCAAATCCTGTAATTCGGAAATGGGAGGAGCTTAAACTCAGAACTAAAACCAGTGGTCAGTTTTGTCTGAGCGTCCTGAAATGAACAACTCCGCATTACTACCGATTAATGCCGACCAGCCACCCCACCAACACCCGTTCATCGCAAAGTGCACACCTTCATGGATATCATCACACATCAATTGATTTTGTTTTGTCACAACGTTAAAAGCGTCAACAATTACGCAATAAAATACAAACTAAACGAACATGTATTTTAATTTTTTTACTTAAATTTTCTTGCAATAACTGCAAATTAATCAAATGAACTAGACATGTTTCGCTCAGTACATTTCAAAAGTTAGTTCAGTTAGCATGAACCTTTTTTATTATTATTATGTGAAAGATTTATACATTTCGAATTTCAACAGTCCAGAAAAGGTAATACTCAACTCTAGAATTGCGAAAACTATACAATAATATTGCCTCACCAATAATGCAATTACAGACTAGAATATTATACAGTGATTTATTTGAATCATTAAATCAAGCTGTTCAAATGATTTTAAGGTGTCACATGTCACTGCCGCATGCGCTCTCCAGCGGCCTTCAACAATATTACACGTATATCATAAGATGTATTTTCACAATCTGCATGCTTCCAAACTGATATACTAAATAAGTTTCCAGTTCGTAGTACTAACACACTTCTGTTTTTTGTCACGTGCCAAACAACTGACATTATAAAGTGTAATGGTTGCCTCATAGGTGCAAGTGAATGAAACCACCTTCTAATTCTAAAGACTGTCTGTTTATAGTTGTAATGATCCAGACTGCAGACAGTGTCATTCAGACAGCGCATTCAGCCGGGTTTATATCTCAGGATGCGCCTTTAAGGAGTCCTCCCCCGGCTTTCCTGAACTGACCTCTTCCCTTTGAAACCACTTCCTTCCCTTCTCCCAATCGGCCATGTTTAATTTGGCTCATTCACGAAAAGTTATGTAAACAAAACAGTAAAGCAACGATTGCCGAGGCGACATCGCAGACGACGCATTAGCTTACCGAACTGCATTGTGATCCTCCGTCCGGATGTGTGTTTGCTTAGACTGATCATTTGTTTGCGTATATATCATCAGCCGTGGGAATAAACGAATAGCGCGTGAACTACGCGTGAGACAGCGGCAGGTGGGCTGGGTACTCGCCAAATTTAGCATCAGTGGCTAAAGAGAGAATAGAATATAACAATCATTCATAATCTTAGCCAGCTTTGTCTGTGACTAAAGAAAGTTCTCTTTACGAACGGATAAGTCATACAAGTCATTAATCATTTGGCAATGACATTGTGTTATTGTTTTTAAAAGGATTGTCATTCAGTCATGACAGATGCAACGTCGCTTGATACATTAACATTAGAGATAAGTAAACAAACATGCAAACAAAGTAATATCGATTTAAATATTCATCTGACTTGTTAACGTCGTTAACGTTAATTTGTGTTTATTTGTATTATTTTGTGAGCCTATCCATACACTTTATTTTTCTTAAGGCTGATTGTGCCGTGCAGAAGTACCTACTGGATGAAATTACTTGAGCTTAACATATAAATGTTAATGTATAGTTTATGTTTGATGATTATCTTATTGTATGTTTTATAATATATATTTTATTTTATAATATATAAGGAAACCATGAGGAAAAAGCAGAATGTGAAAAACAGGAAGGCAGAAGAGACAACAGTCGTCCAGGAGTTTGCAGTGGAAAAAATAATTCGCAGAAGAGTGAATGAAGGAAAAGTTGAATACTATCTGAAGTGGAAAGGCTTCACAGAGTGAGTATCCTGAACCTTTGACGCTGTCTGTGTGCCAGTTCTATTCTAAATATCTACCGGTATGTGTCATTCTTGGCTCAGTGCAGAGAACACCTGGGAGCCAGAAGACAACCTGGACTGTCCAGAGCTGATCGAGGAGTTTCTGAGAAACCTGCCTGTCTCAGGAGGGACAGAACCGGAAGGATGTCAGTCTACAGACCATGACATCCAGCCCAAGCAAGAGTTAACTGAGCTTGATGCTGATATGGTTGGAGTCTTAATATACTACACTGATGTACATGCTGTGTCATTCAGATGGTGCTGGGTGAAATGAAGAATCCATTTATATTGTCATTCCTTCAGGAAATACTGTACTGTAATGTTTCAAAAGCACATGGAAGCACGCACAGACACACACTGCTCAAATACAAATACAGTTAATTTCAAATCTATGAATTCCATTGCATTATATAACACAATATCAAACCAATGATGTTAGATTTTTTTTATTAAAGCTTACTTTTGAACAACACATATTTTACATTATTTGAAACATTTGATTTTATCAGGGAAAGTTTTGCTTGAAAAGTGTGCTTAAATAAATGCCGCTTGGTTTGATATTTATTTTTATCTAAATCATTTACATTCATACAGTTTAAGTGTAACCTGAGTGTTTAAATAATTATATATGTAACAAGTGGAAATAACCGTGGATTGATATAGAGTTGTAGTCCTGTGCAGTACTCTTTCATTGCTCTTTTACGTTGACCAATAATTTGTTCCCTGTCTTAAGATTTCTGACAGTTTACTTCTTTGCTTGGGACCACGCAGGTTCAACAGACTCGAGCAGAACTCATTGAGGGAGGTAATGAAGAGTCTGACAATCACAGCTCTGAGATCCCTGCAGGTCAGTCCAGCAACCCAGAACCAGACTGCATCATCGGATCCACAGACCGACAGGGAGAGCTCATGTTTCTTATCAAATGGTAATATTTCTACACTGCACTATAATTAGAATTTACTTTTCCAGATGTTTATATAGTTTAAGTATTGATCTACATTCAACACTTATACTTTCAGCCATACTTAGGTTGTAGGTCATATTTTAGGCTCTACTCCACTAGAAGAACTGTATAGGTACAAAGAAATTCCTTTCATGTCTATGTTCTTTGATACACAAAAAGAGGGGTGATCAATCACACTTAAAGAAAGACCACTATAGCACTGTTTCTCAACCAGGTGCTGGGACCCACTAGAGGGCCTCAAGATGAATTAAAAGTATTTAAGATAAAACATACAAAACAAAATATTTCTTAGTGTTTGGTTATTTCTATAACAAAAATACACTGTTCTAGTTATGCCAGGCTATACATTATTGATTATCTTGAAATAAAAAACAAGGAGATCTGCTTGTGGTCTGTGGAAATGCACAGAGCAGTTTATAACCCAGTACAACATATATGTTTATGTGTTTCTGTTACTTTTAATTTGTTGTATTTGTGCATTAATACTTGATCATTATTTCATCTCAGGAAAAACACTGATGAGGTGGCTTTACTGTCAGCCAGGGAGGCCAGTAAAAGGTGGCCCCAGATGGTAATCGGCTTTTACGAGGACAAGCTGACCTGGCACGGAGATGAGGAGCAGTGAAAGGGAGCAATGTGGAGTGGTGGATATTACCATACCTCCTGGCAGCTTTAAACACAGTCAAAATACAAACACTGTGGCAAAAGTTTACTGTTTGAATTACCATGTATTCTGTGAAACCTCACTGTGAAGCTGTTCCACTGAACCTGTAGAAACACACTAAACCTGTAGAAATGTGACCTGAGTACATAATTGCTATATGTACAAGTGGCTGTACAAGTACAAGTGTTGTGGTTCTTGGTCTGGTTTGTTTTGTGATATTCATCATTCTGTCATATTTGTTACCTTTAGCTGCCATGACATACTGTTAAGGATGATTTTAGATGGGGTGGTACATGCTCGAGAGAAAATGTATTGATGTGTAGATGTGCTAACTGTATTATTAACCCCTGATTTCGCACTTGCGTTGTACTGTGATGGATCTTGTGATCTGCGAGGTCATAATCTAGCTCATGTAGGTATAAATCTGTAGATTTGCACAAGTAAGTTCTAGAATGTAGCCTATACAATAGCATTTTTGTAAACATGGTGATGTGTTTGTTTTTCGTCACTTTCTGTCACATTCAGTAGTGTGAATTGTCCACACTCTTTAGAAGTTTTACTTTGAAGACTTTTGTCCTCGTGTTTCTGATTTCCTGTATAAAGATTACTATTAACATTTAATGGTGTGAGCTATCTATAGGTGCTTAATAAATGTGAAATTACCTCAGAAATGTTGTGACCATTTTTTTAAATAAACATTTTTTGCAGTTGTAAAAATTATAGTATCTGCTGTCTTACCTGCATTATATAACAACTATAAAAATTAACCTGTTCTTATTGTTTCCCTTCTAAATATCACAGCTTTGATAACCAACATTTAAAGTATAACTTATAATCTGATCAGCTGTGCATGAATAATCATATAAGTAATATTCTGCTTGTAAAACCTGTCTTTCTTCAGCTGTTTGTTCCTGCATCTTTTATTTTTATGATGGTTTTGTCTCTGGTGGCTGGTAAAAATGAAGCACCACTGTCAGTCAGAGACACAAAATGTGCCTTCATGTTTTTCCCAAGTCTACAGTTACCTTGAATCCGCCCCAGTTGGTCAACAACACCAATGTCTCAAGAAAATACTTCCCTCTTTATTCTTCCGATTTGTTAAATCTGTACTAGCTTTGTGTTCTGACATGTCAGTGAAATTGTGAGTGTAAGTTTTTCTCTGCCAATTCTTGCTCATATGCAGGAATTTACTGCTGTGTGGGTGAGAGATCCTCGGATACAGGAGGATTTCTGGCATGCCTATATGGATTATGAAATCTGCATACACGTAAGTTTCCTAAAGATATATAATGTGCACAGAGAGGTCAAATTAATGGCATTAATGTCCTGATAATTCTCTATGGTATATTTATGGGCTTTCACTAAGAAGAGTTCTTGTGTGTGGCGAGTTCCATTTCCATCTAATGTGAGCCTAATGTAAAGTATTGGGACAACTGGCTCACAATTGTGTCCTGTTGCATTATTACGTGTAGTATCAATTCTGTGCTTCTGCAGTCTTGCGTTTGGTGAGAACACACATCAGCTAAGATAAAGACATAGCAGCTAACTCTGAGAGAAAAGCAGTGAAAATGTCCAAAAATGTGACATTCTGTACATGCGCTGCATATTCATCTTTTAGTCATAAAGGATTTCTTGACTCCACCACAAACAGAACAAATTTTCCTTTATTGTTCCAATACCTATGGAGGGTACATCCTTTACACACATTGTTCAGTACAGAAACACATTTATTCTTATTGATGTGCAATAAAAATCGCAGTAACACAAATGAAATACATCTTATATTTGTAGTGTACTGCCAGGCCATTAGTTACAACTGTTGCTGTTGCTGTTACTGTTGCTAATTATTATAACAGGCTGCTATATAACAATGTGGTCAAAATGTTTCACTCATTAAGCCATTTATCCATGCGACAGACAAAAACTGAACCTCTGTCACACATTACTACAAAAAGACATTTGTAGTATGATTTGTTGTGTGTGTGGTCTGGCATTTTCATTTTCTATTTATTGCAAAACAGTTCTACTGAACCTTCCTCCAAAAATATTTTCTTCAGTCTTGAACAATGGCAAACAAATTGGCACCTGTATGGAGGGACTCAGGAAATGTCTTGAAGTGTAAATATCCCAATAGCGCTAAAGAACTAGGTAAAATTAGACATGATGTGAAGCTAGCATTTAGTTTGACATTTAGCTTATATTAAGCATTATGTCTGTTGAACACCATGATAATACGAATAGAGTAACTGAAACTCCAGTAATTTCTAGTTTCTGTTAATCAGTTATATGCTTATATCAATCATGGTCAATCACACCCTATTGCTGCTGTCAGATAGTTGTTTGCACCTGTTCCTACAGTCCAAACTGAGTGTAAAAAAGATGGAGGCCTGTGCTGAGGGCAGGAACTACTATAATGTCTCTGAGGCCATCCACAGTTTTGGCTTAGGAATCAAATGCTTTGATTCTGATTCAGAAGAGAATCTGGAGGAGGAGGAAGACACACAGTGTGATTGGCTTTCATGTGTGGTTGAGTATTTCTTGCCAATATACACAAAGCCAACACAAGAAGGCTTCTCAATTCAAAAAGGCAATGCTAAAGATTACATTGACATTGGAGATGACAGGAGACAATGAAACATGAAAAGGATTGTTACTAAATCTTTGTTGAATCATTGTTGCTTTGTCTACATTACAAACACTCATGTTATATTTCATATTGTCTATACTGATGGATCTGTACAATCTAATAAAATGTTAAATAATTTAAAACACATTATTGCACACATTAATGTCTTGCTTGAGAATTAAATTAATATAAAAAATATAATGTGGCCTCTGTGGAAGATGGTTTGTTGTTAAAACTACAGATGTGTGTTGAGAGGTTTATGAGAGGAAATTTATGCTTGTGTGTGAAGTCCCTTAAACGCAATAACCTTATCCTAACAAGCAAAAACAGAGCTCTAGAATGTTACATGATTTAAACCCGGCCTCAGAGAGCTAAATCCAAATAATAATCTCTACTCAAACAATTTTATAGCCATACTTAGCCATAAAAGATCATTGGATGCCATACAAATTGTGCCTCCTAATAAATATTCAACAATTGTGTGAGGCCCTGCATGTCTGCGACCAGCAGATGGCGCCGCCGCCCTTCAGTCTTTCTTTTGACCGCCCACACCTGCAAAACATTTCATCAAAGACAAAAGGCTGTGAATGCAATGGGAATTTTCCATTTTTTTAAATCATCCACTGCTTTCACAGGCTTTGATTGTAGCATCAAATCATAAACATTTTTCCTGGTGTTGAACAGGAAGATAAATGCAGCAGAGCGCAGGAAATGTTGTAGCCGGAGTGAGTTGTAGCACAATCACAAAATTAGCAATTTGCAGCAGCCAGAAAAAGCAAATAAGTAAGAAATCACGTTTACTACCCTCCTGAGATAACAGTGATTTGTAGTCACGGCTGTGGAATTACAAAGCTTGTACCTGAATTTTTAATGTTTAATTTGATAACGTCCATGCAATCTTTCAGTTAAAACAAACCTAGCTATATCAGCGCTTATCAGATGTGGAGGGCTGTAACATTACTTTCACAAGTAGTTTTACTTCACATATCAAGATTAGGGTAAAACAGAACAGTGTGTATAGGTCTCCATTTGCCACAACTGTAAGAGTAATTAACACACAGACCTTAACCTCTGTTACCTGTATGCAACCTGAGAATGCAATGATTTGGCCAATGGACACGGCAGTCAAATAATGAGGACCACTTCATGTTTTGCTATATATAGCAGTTAATGTCCCTTAACCAAGTATAACCAATCCTTTATACATCCATACAAGTCCTTTATACATCTATACAGTAGTTTATTTGTAGTTGCAAATTGTGAATTAATGTTTTATAAATTTGTCTTATATTAAATGCATGAAATGAAATCAAGTGGGTTGTGGGTGGTGATAAAGAATGTAAATTTGATTATTATTATTAATTTGATTATGATTTATTATACAGTTTTCTATTAGCATTACAACCTACACCAGTATAAGATATAATAACATCACTATTTGTATTTGACAGTGATTTATACTACATTAAGACAAGTAGTAGATTTCTAAACTATCTTAATTTGTAGCAAACAAATATGAAAACTATTATCTCAGAGTTAAAGATATTGAAACAAAATGTACAACACCCCCTTTTCCAATGTTGTACTGCTGAAATCAAGCAGTTTAAAATAAAGCCTAGGGCTCTAACTAATATTCAATAAACCAACTTATAATAATAATAATAATAATAAATTATACATCAAGTCATCAATGCAAAATTATCTTTCAAGTCACATGGCCTACACTGCTAAGTTCCATTAATAAAAGTCACAATGAGATTTTGACTGAGGGAAAATTCCATCGCCCTGTCTTCCCTGTCTCTTCCTGTACCTCCTTCCTGTACACTTCAGGCACAGACTCCTGTGTGTGTCTCCAACCTGCCCAACAGGTTGAAATGTTCCTCTAATCGCCTGCCTCCTGAACGTCACTCGTCACGACTCCCTTAAGAACCCTGTCGGCCAGCTGCTGCTGTCTCTCTAACGATGGAGACCGTCTTAATAGGCTCTGCACACACTCAGCTGCCTGATAGCAGCACTGGCAGCCCTGGGCCTGAGACTCCCACTGGACGTACAAATACCAGTAACATAGAGCGGAGGTGTGCATGCATCACACAGACAAGCCGCTCTAACGATTGTGTGGGGGCAATACCAAGCTGACAGGCAGGAGTCCCAATCCAGGCTCCTGTGTTGGTTAATGTCAGCCCGCTGTCATCCCATCCACCTACCGAGATGACGTGCTTGGCCCTTGCTGTGACATCTTCATGAAGTGTATTATTTATTCAGCAGGCCAGTCAGAACAACTGAAAGGTGACATTTTAATTATACTGTAACATCGATAGCATATTTTTTTTGTCCTGTGAGCTCCTTCAGCTGTTTAATCCAGTTGCGACTCATACTGGCACAAGTACAGTAGATACCACAACACTTTCTGTCAAGAAAATTCAAATTTTCCTTAATAGAGACCCCAAAGGCTGCCAAAATTCTCTTTTTGTGCCGTGTGTTGTGTTTTTATTTTTTGTGTGTTCTGTCACTTTAGATAAGCAAGAATATTTAGAAAACAACAAATTTACTCCTAACCATAGACACAAAAATGTTTAACCTAATAAAACTCCTAACCATAAATGCAATTTAAGGTCAGAGTGTATACCTCAGTTAGTTCTTTTTGGGAAAAGCAGTGCTTCTTGAACTTCTTGAAACCTGTACACCATCTGTAAAAACTGCTTGTGCAGATTAGTATTAGAAACTATGCTATGCTAATGTCAAACGCCGTTAGCTTGAACACGTTTGACACATTTGCTACATTAATTAGATTACGGTGTCGTTCTGAGGTGAGGGTGATATTCATTATAAATTCATAATCAGGGAAACAAAGGGCTCCCGGCTGCATGACTGACAGGTAAAGTCACCTTTGGACCTTCTCTACTCAGCATAGACCAGGGAGGGCAGCAGGGAGCACACCAAATTGGGGTGGAGAGGACACACAGCAGAAGCTGTCTTATTAAACCACACAGGGTTTATCGAACTGTCTATGATGTGTGTGTGTGTGTGTGTGTATTTACAGAGAGCACTGTGGGCGTGAGTGTACCGTATGCATTACCCCTAACGTCACTTTCACACATGGCGGTAATGAAGCTGTCATGGCCGCCAGCATGCTGATGTGGTTGATATTCAAATTAGGGTGCTATTCACCTGCTCAAGACAGACCAGTCCAATTATGGGCTTAGGACAGAGAACAGATCCAGGAACAGGGCAGATATGCTGTACTTCATAAGGAGGAATTCAGCCCAGAAATCTTGGAAACTAAACAAGGACACTGAATTCTTAAAGAAACAGTTCACCAAAAATGAAAATTCCTTTGTTATTTGTTAATTGCCATGTCATTCCAACACCACATTTTTTGGGTAAAATAGTGTTACTCATTCATGCATTTATGTACCAGTTTTAAAGTTTGCATTCTGTCATTTTTTGTTCATGGACAGTCAGAATATCAGAGGAAATAGGTGCAACTTTAAGAAACAGACATGCATCCTATACCCTATAGGACCTCTTTTCCAGTCTCCTAAATGAGAACATTACCTTGAGAGTGCATTTCCTTTAGCCATGCAGTGTACAGCTAATAGGAAGTCATTTCAGATGCTGCTATTGACTTCTGCAGTATACTATAGTGCTCAGGGCCGAGAGAGCTATTGACTAGTCTGTAATTGTCTGTTTCCCTCTTCTACAGACTGTTAACCTTGAGCTGTCATGGGGGA
>JAZGTI010015989.1:0-13043 GCA_036877585.1 Botia kubotai
TGTTTGTTTCCTTCACATTTGCCCAGATATGCACTCAAGTGTTTGCTGGGGTAATGTAGCATGACAGTGCTCTGGACATCTGAGGGTTGCGGACCACAGAGTTGTTGCATTAACCTTGACACGTGTTAAGGGCTAAAATACACCCAGCTAAACCCTGACACATTTTCTCACCCTTATCTGTCTGAGGAGTTGGGTCAGGGTCAGTTAAACCCTATATTTCTTTAATAGATACAGTTTTACCTCAGGCTAACTTCCGTGATACACGCGCTATTCTGGTATAAAGTTACCCTTAACCTCAGAGTTGTATGCAGTATTTGGCTTGTAAGCCATCTTTGTGTTTCTCTAGGAATAATACAGTAACAAAATCCACAACATCTGTTCTGGTCAAAGCAAATCATTTACAGTAAAAGTGAATGATGACTGTGGCTACAAGTCACTAATATCTTTCCTAACATCTTTGTGTTCCAAGTAAACATGATGGGTTTGGAACAACATGAGGGCGAGTAAATGATGTCAGAACTTGTAATTTTGGGAGAACAATCCCTTGAAATTAGCATGTCTGAGGAGCTGTAAGAGGTCATCTTTCACCAGCCTGAAAACGCTCGAAACAGTCCCCAAATTCACATCACTCTCCTCAGTATTTATTTAGAGCCGGGGGGCCTTGGTAACTCCCACATTTAAATGCGCTTTCCACCCCTATGTGAGTAATTAATAAGTAATTGTGTTAATTGTGTGTGTGGGGGGAGTCTCTCCCTTCTCTTGTCTGCTTGAGCTACACTGACACATGCTAATAACAGTGCAGGAGAGAGATGGAAGAGAGTGCTGCATAAACACGCATTAAACATATTGAGCTTGTCCTTTTTGCTATAGATTGCACATAATTAATAATTAAACGGTCGCTTGTGTAATGAGTTGACCCGGGCAAACCATTCATTACTCACTCAGCAGACGCATCGCTCAAACAAATTTTCGCCGAGCTCTTCGCCGCCGGCGACCGCATTCGGCTGACCAAGGCCTTAATATTCACCTCCACTGATTTACAACCATCACAGAGAGACTGATAGAGACTGGAGTCTGATAGCAAGCAGTGCCGTGAAGTTGTGAGATAAATTCAGGAAAGTCACAGGTGGTTGATCTAATAATCGGACCACTTGGAGCTTCTGTTTTGTCCCTGTTTCTCTCTTAATCTTTTCTCCCTCTCTCTCTCTCTCTCTCTCTCTCTCTCTCTCTCTCTTGATCTCTTTGTCTTATTCTCTCTCTTCCTTACAGAGCAGGTACAGCTCAGTATTTGATATTTATTGCAGCTCTTGCTGATCTTCTTTACAGGAAACACTTTAATTTCACTGTTTCAGAATGACACACAGTGTGTCTGTCTGTGTGGGGACCCGTCTTTAATTGTACTTCTTTGCTTTTGTATTGAAGACTCTGGCTTAAATTCACCTCTGTAATTACTGATCTAATTTTGCCTGATAATTGCTGCTGGGCAATTACATGTATATTTACTGCTGGTATTGTGAAGGAAGACGGGCTGTGGTCTGGCCAATGATAATGGCAGCAGGCTACTTAATATAACAGTGCTTTCATCATCACCATCCTCATCATGCAGCCGCCACATCAAAGAGTCTGAATGAAGGTGTTTGTGGTGTGTGTGTGGTGTTGTGTGCATGTGCACGCACATCTGCTTCTATACGTGTACATGCTTGAGGTCATATGCATCATGTGACTTGTTGTGCATATTGCTCAGAATGTTTTTGGTGTGTGTGTGTGTTTAAAGGCTTTGCTTGTGTAATGTTTTGTTGCTGCAGTAAAGCACCTCAGGCTATGTTCATGTGAATAGGTGCATTTTACACACTCCTAAATCACAAAACAACAAACCCCTCTTTACTGTCCAACCAAAGAGAGGTTCAGCTGCAGTCCAATAATTAATATACACACTTGATTTTGACTGTCCACATGTAGTGTACCTCATTATGGATCATAACCTGTCAGCAGCTTACTCAAGACCACACAAACGTTATAAAGCCATAGTTGTAAAACATTGTTTTTTTTTAATTATTAACGTCTTATTTTTCATATTTTAATCTATACTTTTGTATGTCGTTTTGTGTGATGTTTTTGTATGTTGTGCTGTATGATGTTTTGACAATATAAGGTGTGTGTGTGTGTATATGTGTGGTTTTTTTTGTAGTATTGGCACTCTGTATTCTGTATCAGTCCTTGACTATGCTGACATTGTACTTTTCAGTGTATTTAATTAGAATTTTGTAGATTTAATTATATTTGTATTGATTTGTAATGACAGGCTTCTGTACATATATTCGTTTCAGGACCCCCCTGTGCTTCCTGTTGGGCAGTTCAGTGAGAAATTTGTCCACTTTATTACACAATGGTGAGTAACCTCTTTCTTCTTCATCTCGTACACAGACACACACACACACTCTGAAAGGAATTTACGAATCATTTAGGGCAAATAGAAAGTTTCCTGTTATGCTTTGGTCATATAAATGGCTTGTTGAAAATTTACTCTTATGGTGTCGGGCTGTGCTTTACCTTTATGACTGTTTGGGTTTGTGCGTCTTTTGATTGGCCATTTTCAGGATCTGAAGAGTAATAGGTGTGTAAATCTCATTCAACATATAGTGGCCTAACACACCAAAGTCTTGGTTCTACGTAACAGTACAGCAGTTAGACCAGCTACACACAACAGTAAATATTTACTTGACGTTCATCCCTGGTCTGTTGACCGTGCTTTTTCAAACAAATCCACACAGATTTCCTCTCCACAGATCATGCCCCAGGAAACCTGAAATTCGTTTGTTTCTCTGCCACTCTGGGCTTGTGGGTATGATGGGTGAAGCCAGATGTTTTGGGATTTGTGTAGCAGCTGATGTTTACTTGCAGTTCACTTTATTTACACAAATAGGCCACCTGGCTCATATGTGCCACCTCTGCATACTTACTTTTCTATTAATAGCCTGTTCTGTGTGTGTGCCATCCATCATGGTCCAAATGGGCCCCTCTGTACCTATAATACCTCCTATTCCTTATCTGGGTCAGCTTGACTAATTTATCTGCACTTAGATGATCCGTGCCAAGGAGAACTGATAACTACTTACCTCTCCTTTGATCACATTGATGTCTGGTTAGATTAACCGCCAAGGTACGGTGGTAAAGAAGATGAGAGGATGTAGATGTACTGAATACAAGATCTGGGAGGTTTCGCAGAAGACTTTTATTAGGGAACGTTTGATTATTACAGTGTGTTTATTGGTTTCGGTTTAATCCATCTCTTACTGCTTTCAGCATTGTTTCTAAAACACATCGCCACAAGTTCATTGTGAACATACTGTGAATTTAGCACTCCGTTGTCCCAAAAGATCATTTATTGAAACTAAGCTCCTTTAGTAATGGCTTCTTTTGAATTTGTGATCTCAGAAACCTGAATACTTCATCATAAACCCTCCCACATTTATGTCAATAAAACTTTACTAATCTGAAGTTTAGCCTGTTCACAGTTCAGTCACAGTGAGATATTAGGAAAAATGGAACAAAAACTTTATTCCCAACCAACAGACATTTAAACGTTTCATCACGTTTGCATCTTTTCTATGCAAAATTAAATTTTAAGTGAAAATAAAATTTTCACATGTATTTAAAACAAGTAAATAAATTATGTACTTAACTTGTTTTAAATACATGGAAAAATTGTATACATGGAAAAATCTCCCCTTGAATCTCATTGATCTGAATGCCGTTTATAATGACCTCTTCTGTTTTTGTCAACACAGTATGAGAAAGCAGCCCAAAGAAAGACCTGCTCCAAACAACCTTATGGTGAGTCTGTCTTACTCTCTTCAATCATTTACCCAGCACAGATCAGCCTTCAGGAGAACATGAAATGCCAGTTATTAGACAGACAGAGTGAATGGGTGTATTTGATGGTTTGAAGGATTTTGTTAGGGTTGCGCACAACGGTTTAGGTTAAACCTTGACCTATTGTTTCCTCTGTTTTTAATGAAAAGAACTTCAGCTGTACTATACTGCATATCCCCCTAGTCTTCACATAGCAAGTAACTGACCGCCAAGCCATTTAATTTAAACTCTTTGTGTGTTTTAAATCCTTTGACTTCTTTCAGTGGAATAAGCAACAGAATAACTATTGTAACAAACTGTCTGTGTGTGGTAAAAGGATGACTTGTCTGAAACTGGGCATTGTGATATTATGACAGACAGTCCAAAGGTTCCAAACATCTTTTAAAAGATGGGGATTCATTTGAGGAGCAACATTTATTGGTAGGAACTTTTAACAGTGGTAACATTGTCAGAAGGTTAATGAAAGGATGAAACAAGCTTTTAACGTGGCTGGTCAGTTAGATGGCTAGCATTGCTGATGCAATTTATTCTGTGAAAGTCTTTGTGCTTCCAAAGCTATTACACCCACCCCCGCGTTTCCTGATTGCGTGGACTGATGAGCTAAAGAGAGATCGCTTGTGTTCCTGTGTTTTAAGACCCAGGGGAACGGACCTTAAAGAGACACACGGTCCCTATAAATGCTAGCGGTCCGTGCCGTGGGGACCGTGACGAGAACAGGTTTCAAAAGCCTTCTGACACCGCTCTGATGACTTGTTTACATATTAACACGCCAAGGTGCTTCTTAAACTCCCCAGAGGGAAATCCTACATTTTAGCTATATATATTATTTTAGCTATAGATAACTTGGATATCTGACAAAAATAACTTTTGATAGTCTTTGTTGACTTTAGTTTAGCTTGGGAAATCTAAGCAGCTCTTAGAAGCTTCTGTCACTTGGTAACGTTTAAGGGACAATATAAGGTCATCAAATTCATGAGGAGCAACATTTATTGGTAGGAACTTTTAACAGTGGTAACATTGTCAGAAGGTCATCTGGAGGCTAATGAAAGGATGAAACTGTTTTTTAACGATGGCTAGCATTGCTGATGCACTTCTTTCTGTAAAAGTCTTTGTACTTGCACAAACATTAATGCTGCCTAGGAAACAAATCTTCTTATGTACAGTTTTTATCTGCTGTTTTATCTTTATCTGCTTATTTCCCTTGAATGAATCAGAACTGGCCTTTAAGAGCAATTTTCTGTGCATAATTTGTTTCCAGACCTTGAAAATAGCTTTTTGTCAAGCATTGGAAATGTTCATGTTTTTTTGTTGAGAATGACTGAACCATTACCCTCTGACACATGCAGTTTCCTTTGTAAGTAGAGTCATTTGAAACTTTATGATCTATTGAATATAAATAATCTTAACTGATTTTTTTTTAAATTCTTAAAATGACATTTTCTTAGGCTAAAATCTATGTTTTAAAAAAGAGCCCACATGCTCTAGTGCTTATGGGTCTGATTAATTCAACATTTACAAAAATGACATACTTCCCCTTTCGGTTTTGTGCCACTGGAAACATCTTATATTCCCCCACCGTGTGGACTGCTGAGCTCGTGTTGTGTGTCTGCTCACAAGATTACACTCAGAGCCTTTAAAAGCTGTCAGCACAGTGGCTGAGGGTTCTCAGCACCGTGGACAGCGCAGTCCACAGAGCTCTGACTGCTGAGGCAGAGATGAGGCAGAGTGGAGGGGTCTTGCTATGGTTGCGTGTGACGCATGTACTTTCGCGTTTGCTCACTGTGTTTGCTCACTCATCATCTACTTCATCACTTTCAATGATGCTTAGCAGTCAATTTATAATGTTGGACAAAAATAAAGTGCATATGCAACAATTTACTAGTTGTTTTTAACTGAGTAAATGTGGAACACTGTAGCATCGGGTGAGGAAAAAGTGTTATTGTATACGATTACGGGAGCAATTTACCTTTCAAAGTCACTATACTCAGTTTTAGAGGGTACAGACCATGACATCTCTTATTTACATGTATGTGTATGTGTATAGCTTTGTGTAAAGTACATGTGTAAAGCTTTAAGTTTCTAGATGCGGTGCAGTGATTGACATCTCTCTTCTTTATTTAGAGTTCCATCATTGTCACTCAGCCTTTTAGCATCTTTATTCCTCTCCTGGCCTCTATCCACCCCCACCCTCCCCCCGGGTCCCTGTGGGCCATCTCGGGCCTCAGCTGCAGCAGATATGAGCTTTAGCAAGGAACAATAAGCAGAAAGATTCCTAGTGATTCTCTGTATCTGTTACAAAGCTATTACACCCACCCCCGCGTATCCTGATTGCGTGGACTGATGAGCTAAAGAGAGATCGCTTGTGTTCCTGTGTTTTAAGACCCAGGGGAACAGCCCTTAAAGAGACACACGGTCCCTTTGAATGCCAGCGGTCCGTGCCGTGGGGAGCCTGACGAGAACAGGTTTCAAAAGCCTTCTGACACCGCTCTGATGACTTGTTTACATATTAACACGTCGAGGAGCTTCTTAAACTCCCCAGAGCAAAATCCTACATTTTAGCTCCCTGACACTCAGTCTGACTGCCATCCCTCCCTCTCGCTCATCCACCTGAGAGTTACTGAAACCTCTTTGCCACATAAAATTTGCCTAATGTTAGATATCTTGGATATCTGACAAAAATAACTTTTGATAGTCTTTGTTGACTTTAGTTTAGCTTGGGCGGTTTTCGAAATTAAATTGGTTTTTGGACTTATTTTTGGAGCAATATTGTGTTTTTAGAACCTAAAACGTAGGCGTGTTTTTGGAGATCTTTTGGATGGCTGTTGAAGAGACCTGCGGGTGTTTAGATTTTGGTAGGTTTTCTTTGGTGTGTTGGTAGCCAGCTGAAAGCTAACCCTCCATCACACTCAGTAAAGTGACTGTAGGATAAACTATCCTTCAGCTTTTTAATCCAGATTTATGAATTTAAAGATCAGCTTGTATGAAATCTTTACACTCTCATGTTTGTGGTTCTGTATTATTATGCAAATCTAGAAAAGACTTCATTACGGCAACTTATTCACCTTTCTTTACTTCTTTATGTGTGTCTGTTGTACATGTTTTCTCCTGGCTTCAGTATGAGCCTTACACACACACACACACACACACACACACACATACATACAGTGACACGCATTACACTGAGCTGTCACTGTTCACCAACACATTCTAATGAGGTGATGACCAACCACTTGTTATAATTGCTTTGGACTCCTTTTAATTTACAAGCTTATTAATCATATAAAGAGTTATTTAAAAACGCATAAATTAATCTTCGATTAAAACGCCTTGAAACAATTAAAGAGAGAGG
Organism: Botia kubotai; assembly: GCA_036877585.1. Lineage (NCBI taxonomy): Eukaryota > Metazoa > Chordata > Actinopteri > Cypriniformes > Botiidae > Botia > Botia kubotai. The sequence goes on from JAZGTI010015989.1 coordinate 7,223, forward strand.
TGAGATTTCCCCTGGATTTTGCAGTTTTACTTTAATGGAGAATTCAGGTGATTATCACACTTTGATATGTGGGGCTGTGATTAATGTAGTCACACTTCTAAATGAGATTTTGTTTTTTTGTTTATTTTTGTTCACATGTTAGAGAGGTAAAGCTGGGAGACGATAATAACAAAACAGAGTATTTATGCTGCCTCTCCACTCTGCACGTGTGCTAAGCTAGCAGCAGGTGGATTCATTAATGAAGGTCTTGTCTCTGGCATCCTCCAACACACACACATGTACATGGAACAGAGGGATACACAGGTGGTGGAGTTTGTGTGCTCGTGATCCATCTCAGCCCCGTCAGACAAGCAGGTGACTGTCTAAGCTCTGATTTATTTCAGGTCACCAAACACATGCCCGATCTGGCAGGCCTGTACCTGCCAGATGTGTTTTGTTTGTTTATCCTATCCACTTGTCACATTGTAAATCAGTGTATCCACTATTATTGTTATTACACATTTCAACAGACAATATTGGTACATATATCTGTCTATTTAGCATGAGTACACAGTTTTCTGATACCGTGTAGCCCTATTATCATGTAATGGTCACATGACATGCCTGTCTCCTTTAGGTTTTTTATTAGTAAATTGTTTATTGAAATTTTAATGATTTAATTATTATAATAATTGAATTGTTGTTATAATTTAATTAATTAATTGCTTTTCATCAACTCACAAACCCCCCGCAAATCAAACTCCAGTTTGTGAAACCAGCATGGGATTGTTACACACCGTGTCCCCATTCTTCATTGTCTCTTCTATGTCAGGTCAAAACAAAAGTTTATGACTGGGATCAAAGCAGGCAAGTTTAAGCTGCTGACGCAAGCTCATCTGCAGAGCTGCATATTACACCAGCAGGTCTGAGTGGCAGAGCTGGCACTGAGTGTTCAGATGCCCCTCAGCGCTCGCTGCTCTCTCCAACACTCCAGCACTGAGAGTCATTAACCTTACTGAGGCACAGGCAGAACTCACCATTAGGAGGACAGAACGATTGCAGATATTACACTGTCCTTATTGAGAGATGGAGGGATGAAAAATGGGACATGAAGAGGAACAGCAAGACTGGCATTACTGTAGCATTACTGTTGTTGTTTACAGTTTAGCAGTATTCCCCAGGATTGTGTCATCTGATCCGACAGCGTGTTTTCCCAGTTCAGTTTGGCCTGTTCTCTTGTAGTTGGTTATGGCTTCTCATTAAGGCTTTCTTATGATTTGACATATTAATCACTGTCCTGCTGTGTTGAAAGTTGGTCTATTTATTACCAAATAACATTTGTACTGAGGAATCTTTGTGGCAGAGAATTTAGGGCTGATGTGCTTATTTACAGCCTGTCTCTGTTCATCTCTGTTGAACATAGACTGGGAAATTAATACAAATTGGGAGAAGTACAGCTCTCCATTACCAGTTTATATTGCTGTATCAGAGTGAAACACAATGGAAAATACAGATCAATTACTGTTTATCAGTCTAATTCTTTGTCTTTCTCTTCTTCTCCTTCAGGACCATCCCTTTATTATGCAGCATAATGATGGCAACACAGAGGTCGTGTCCATGTGGGTGTGTCGCAGCCTAGAGGAACGCAAAACCCAGCAGACTCAGAGGCTCATGTGAAGAACAGTGACATCAGATGGAATTATGGGAAATGGTGTCCACGTTTGCTCTCTCTTTATTCTTCCACTGAACCTAGAGCTGCTGATGAGCTTGCAGCACCTCATGTAGAGCATCACATCCTAGCCTTGAGTTGCAATGGTGGAACTGCCAAGAATCTTGTGCAGGTTACGCTAGTAACTTTTGTAGGATTTAAACCATGTCCTGGTAAACACTGAATCGCTTAAACCCAAATCTTTAATGTTGCTGTTAAATAATGGATTTCTTTCCACTTGTGCAGATTCCAAAGTAAATGTTTTATCAGAAAATCCTCACAGGGGGCTTTTGCTTGCTCAACTCAAATGTAGTTACCACAGATTTTGAGTTTGAGTAAAAATAATGAGAGACCGTCTCTGTACTTAAAGCAACAATCTGGTTTTTCCCAAACATTATGACCACATCATAAATCATCTCGCGTTCAGTAAAACTTTGGTTTTAAAATAGATGGGATTGTGTCGAGCTTTGCTCCCTGCTGCAGCGCAAGTCACACGGCTGTTGTTTTTAAAGCTGCTATTTGTTGAGTCTCACAAATGGTCTGCCAGTGTTGGCGATGCCCAATTGAAAACAGAAAAATGTGATGCTGTCTTATGGTGAAAGGCAGTGGATAGCAGCCTGTACAGAGGAATGGTGCAGTAAGCCTGTAGATATTCCAGCAGTGGCAGTCTGTAAAACTGTGTGAGAGCCCAATGGGTTTAATTTATGCCTTCTTATAGGCTTAATGAGAAACTTTATTCTAGAGGTTAATGACAACTTGTGGCTATGTAGGTTGCATTGACCTCATTTACTTGTTTGTTTTGTACCTTACAACTTGTGCCTTACACAGGGCACAATTTGGAGTCAGATAGATACAGAAAATCTGTGACAAATGAATTATTTCCCATAATGCATTTCGTTTTACTTCATATGGATGTGCCCTTAATGTACATAAAGATCTAAAACTGAGCTGAGTTGGACGTTTAGTTGCAGGTGTGTTTCTGAGTCCTCTTGATGGATTATATTAGCACAGCGCCTAGATAGTATGTATTTCTCCACATAGAAAGTATTAACACAGCAGTTCTCAGTGACTTAACACAGTACTGGTTCAAAACAATATCTGGATATGTTCTCCAAAGAGTCGTTCCTCAACATTCCTTTATCATTAAGACAGAAATTGGCGTTCACTCTAAAACATACAAACATTTATTCATTAGTGAGTAAACTTGCTAACTGTATGCTTTGTAACAGTTCTAAATTAACTAGAGCTCACTGACCACATCAACTTTTACACTAACAGCTGTTGACAAATAAACGTTTGTCTCTCTGTCGCCATCTCTGTTTGAAACAAAATTTCAGGTTACGTTACATTTCTTTAGCAATGTTGAAATCAAATGAAGCCAAGCTTACATTAACCACGAAATCCAATCCGGCAGCTCAAATGATAAATCATTATTATAAACTCACCACTGTGAATCGGGGTAAGGTAAGGAGATCATATTGAACACTCATCTGTTAGGTACTTGTTCGATAACTGATCTTTGTTTATTTTTAACCGAAGTTACAGATTGCATCTTTAATATTAAATCAGTGTTGCATCACGGACTGTGTTTTGACGGAAGTGATAGATATTATAAATGTTGTTGACGGAAGTGACAGATATTATAAATGCCTGTCTTTTAGAAACAAAATGGCAAAAATATTATACCAATGGATAGGGCTGGCATCCGAACAAAAGTCATTTAATATGATATCACATATGTATAGTGTTAAATGACATTGACACACTCATGTTTCAGAGAGTGTAATTGTCACATATACCAAAATACATGATTTTGTTATTTGTTTGTTATAGTATTGGTTTTGTTTGAACCCTTTTCTTAATGTCTCAAATTAAATTTAATCAATCATCAAAGATGTTACTCTGAAAATTGACCTAAAGCTGAAGAGTGATTTGTTTCGGTATCAGAAACAAAACCACAAAGTAACATCCGGGTGATTTCCTAAATAACAAAAACATTTAAAATATGCTTCATTTGTCGACGTTTGATATGTTGCTTCCTAGTTCTAAATGAGACTTTGACCATTTCCTTTAGCTCAAAATCATCAAAAAATGTTCCTGCAGTAACGTTAGTAGAACGTCTTTTGACATCTTTCTGTTGACTACAAATATATCCGTATATACAATCCATAAAATACGTTCCGTATATAGATGAGCATATAGATGACGGATGTGGAAAACTGTTAAAACTAGGCTACCCCTAGGATGTAGAACAATAGAAATTCATTAAAAGCCGTTTAAGAGCAGTTCTAAAGGTAATTCCTTCTTCATACTGTTGTCCTACAACCTTTTCCAGCAGTCCAGTTTGATTAGCGCGGTGACCGGACGAGCATTGAAAGAGCCGTTCACAGCCATTACCGAGATTCCTTCATCAATGTCTAGTCATTAAAATGTCACCACTTAATTTTCAGGCCACGGAGAACCTCATGTAGCGATCTTTCCTAATAAAAACACCAATCGAAACGCTATTTTGACTGGAAACAAAAAGGTTGCGGCAGGCGACTCGGCGGTGTCAGGCGACAGAGATCGATATGAGAAGGTGATTGATGAATCGAGCTGAAGTGAAATTTATTGGGGTCGCGGTTTTATACTGCGCGGATAAAGCGATGACTGTACGACACTGGTTTTCCTCTAATTGCTGAATTAGTTCGCCTTTGATTTGTGTTCCAACCTTTTCAGTGACCTCCAGGACAGGACCTCTTATTTTTCTACAAAATCATCGGTTTAAAATAGAGTTGTTTCCATCTTTGTTCTTATCAGGGCTTGTTAGTGTTGGTGTATTATCTTAGTCTAAAATATTAGTAAAATAAAATACACATTTTAAGATACCACGACGTATTGCATTTATTTCATGCACTTAATAATGGAGCAAAACTATAGAGAAAAACTATGTAGGCCAATAATGAGCTTCTCAGCCCAAGCCAACAACAACAAGTTAAATATTAGACATTCATTTGCCCAGACCATCAATAGTTAAGGTACAGTAACGGAACAGTGGCTTGACTGTTATTTACATGCAAATTTTTGCGTGGCTTCTTTTGGTATTAATTAATGTTAGATAAAGTTAATCAATTTTAGTTAAATTAAATAATACACCCAGGGATGTAAAAGGCCCCATTTTAAGTTCATATTGCTTGTCTTTTATCTTGATCCACAATATAAAACGTATACATTTTTATTTGCAGTTTCAAAAAGTGTCCCGGGTATGTATATGACATATGAAAAAGTGTTGAAAATACGATTCTTCATAAAGAGGGTCTTGTGTCGATCTATAGGTGGTACATTTCCGGTGTGGTTATGTTTAATATCAACACAACTGAAGCTGTGGACAAAAACAAACAGGGATACGAGGAACATACTCTCACAGGTAAATGACTGTCTATAGTTCGTTCGTCAAAGCAAATGAATACTAAAACTAATCGTTTACATTGTTTTATCTTAATTTTACGCAAAGCTGTCCTACACGGGGTTTAATTTAATTAAGAATTGTTTGTCCAGTTATTTCTTTGATATACAGCAGCTGGCCTATATAATGTTTCCCTAATTAGTTTACTCACGCTTGTGTAATGTAATAGCCGGTATAAAAATGAGCCAATAATGGCATATGACGTCCTGAAACACAATATTTATCGTATCGATTCAACCGTTACGCGAAAACAATCATTGATTATTTAATAGCATGTCAGAAAGGTTACTAAGCACATTTAACTCAGTAATCTGGTTGGCATGCTAAAATTAATAGCGATCATATATGACTGTAAATACGTTGATGTAAAAGCAAAATAGTTTTATTACATAGAATACTATTGTTACTGTTATGAGGAGCTGTAAATCTACATTTCTCACATATTCTACGCAATATATTTAGTTTAACTGAGTGAATTATGTCAGGGTGGCTTGTTTAAATGGGTGTTGTGTAGCTCTACCGGCTCATGGGAGGATCCAGTTTGTAATGACAGTCCTATAGGATATACGAGCCCCTCTCTCCCCGCCATAAACGCTAACAATGCAGCATAGAGTCTGAGCTCTTAATAATTAACAAGTAAGGAATAATTACAGAGTAAAATTGTAATTATTGTTGGGCCAGAACGAAGC
>JAZGTI010015990.1:0-13042 GCA_036877585.1 Botia kubotai
CATCACATTGTCCCCAGTGTGTTTTATCAAGTGTTTCTTCTACAGATTATTTGTAGTAAGACATGTCTAATGATAATTAAACAGCATCCCCGTATTATTCAAGTGACCAGCAAGTGTCATTACCATGTTCATTAGCATCATTGTAACGATAGCAAAGCATTAGTTATAATGGACATTTAATCTCTAAGGGCATTCAGTCCAGTGTCTGTCTTCTCTTTGGTCTCCTATATGCAGTTCTCAGTTTGATGGAGCATTTGTCATGTGTTAGTCAGTGAGACCACCCTGCAGGGGGTCCATACAGCCACACAAAATTCCAACTTGCAACTTCACACAGATCTTTTTTCCATCTGATTCATCACGTCCTCGAGGGTTCATTTCATATGCATCAAAGCCTGAGTGTGTTCAGTTCTGTGACTGTGATGTGTCAACTGTTGTGGGTTCAGTTTTTGTGGAACTCTCGACCCTATTGGACCAGAGACATTATCAAAGTGGGAAACAGACCACTTGTAGAAAAATGTGAAATTATACACTCAATACGGCAGCTGTAGGAATGGAAATTCTGCCTTTCGGTAATAAAAAGCCAACGATTGTTTTATAGAATTAGTTTACTCTTAAACTTGTGCCCAAGATGTTATTAAAATGTAATCTTGACAAATAGTTTTGGGAATCAGTCTTTCCACATTAAAGTAGATTGGAGCTGTACGCTATGCCTATTACTTCATACTGTAGAAAATATCTGCCAGGGGTGTTACCAAGATGGCCGCCAGTAAACTGACTTAAGAGACTTTTTCTTAAACTCTGCCCATTTCGACGCCCCCAGCATGAAATCCTGCCTTACTTGATTGGCAGAATGTAACAAAGAATCTACTAGTGAATTATCATAGGCCCTTTGTGGGTGTGTGGTTGTTTGCGTGTGTATATGATTTATTTACACATTTTTCTTCTTGAGGCAAGTTACAAAGTGTGGCCTTCAGCCTCGTTTGTGCTCACTGCCATCCACCGAAGACAAAGAGACAAAGATATAAAGAGAAAAAGAGAGAGAGACAGGCGGTTAGTGATTTCAGCAGTACGGCTTTTCTTAAGCGCTCCTGTTAGCGCTACGGCACGGGTTGCTATCGATTAGAATATGAAAACCTAGAGGCCTGCATATAAGATGGGGGATGAGAAGGCAGCAGAGAGCAGTGGAGGAGACAGGTTGCACACACAGCATGCACAGACACGCGCAGCGGCACAGGAAGTTGCTGATTAGGTTTGACCTAGTGTCAGGCAAAAAAAAGACTCTCCTCAAGACTGCTGTACAGAATCACACAAGAAGAAGGAAAAAATCAATGACTGACAAACAAGCACCTTTACTGCCGTGGAGTGATGAGGCTGTGAAAATAATACCCACATCATTGACTTATCTGCACCCTGCGTGTGTTGGTGGGTGTCAGTGGCTGGAGAGCTGGATGCTGTATTTAAAGTATTCCGCTTCAGTTAGGTGTAACTGTGGGCTTGTGCATTGCAGGTAAATAAGCTTATAAAATGCAAAGTTCTCTAAATTCTGATTAGATGAGCCGGTTTCAAAGCCTCTGTGAAATGACTATAAATGCACACCTCATTCCGTATTAATGCATCATTGCATTACGATGTTGCTAAGCAACCGTAAACAACCTATAGTAAGGCTATACTTATACAATAAACTGTGATAAGTATCTGGAGAATTGTTTATTTTAATAATAAATTAATACTTAATAAACTAAAAAACTAAAAACTAAACTGAATAATAAATTATTAATAAATGAATAATTAATACGAATTATCTATTTAACATTTGTTTCTTCATCATATTGCTTTTGCCAGTTTTATAAAGCATAACGTTGTGTGTAAGAAAACCCTGTTCTAGTGGTAGAATCACTGTGACATATTTGCTTCATATTCATACTGCATGAATCTGCGGGATGGTATTGTATTATTGAGAGCAAAAACATGATTTTGTCAAATCTGCGAGCCCAGAATCTTTGTTGCTTTAATATGTAAGGAATAATGTACAGTCAGCCGGTCATTGTTCCAACAGCAGGGTGATCAGAATCTTATATCATCAGGAAGGGGTTTATTTTGTGATAATGACTGGAAATGACAATTATCATTAAGGCTACATGAGAAATAATTAGACAGAAAATGTGGATTTGAGACGAAGAGTTTTATTATTGTTTTACGTATGTGAAATGTTTATATAGCACTGAGTCCAGTATCACTTAATAATCCCTGAATGTGCTGTGGTTATTGAAGAATATCAGACCACTGGATGGCGTGATCAGCCAATCAGAATGAAGTACTCCAAAGCGCTGGGTACTAACACTGTTTATTATACTGTGTGTGTGCTTGATCTGACTGTTGAACTCTCTCACTGCTGTGTCCTTTAGCTGGAACAAGTTTCTGGTCATTCACACTTTCATGTTTCCGTTGTGTTCTGGAGTGGGACTTGTTTGAATACCGTAAATACAGAGAAAATAAAACTTCCCTCCTGCCGCTGCAACAGCGGCTTCATCTCTCCTGATTTCTGCTCTCGGCTTTAATTGACAGCTGCACTGGATTATGGGCCGTGTTCAACTTCTTCGCCCGCCCTCAAATCATTACGCACAAGAGAGATGGTCAATCTGTGTTTGACCTGCGTGTGTGCAGGCAGTAGAAAGTGCTGATGGAGCAGGTTGGCATGATGTGCAATCCCTGAGATCGAACCCATGACCTTGGCGTTGTTAACACCATGCTGTAACCACTGAGCTACAGGAAAGCTACAGGAAATGTATATATATATATATATATATATATATATATTTGTCATTTACGAATGTATAATACATTCAAACACACAATCAGCAGCAGCATAAATACACTTTACAATTATACAATTACAATTTATATAATTACAATTATACAATTACAATAATACAATTATTTATAAGAATATTTAATGCCTTAAAATGTGTAAGCTATATTATTTAATACCTTTATAATACATAAAGAATGTGTTAAATGACCTTCTCTACCATTGTAACGCATGCAGTACCTTATGAGTATATAGATTAAAATATGTAACCCATAATACTTTTTATCATTTATACTGTAGTCAGTGGGTCTGAGCTCAATATATTCAGCACGCACACACCGCGTATCAGTGGCAGCACATAATGTTAATGCCACTTCATTTATTGGTTGGGATGGGCAGACTGGTGTGTGCCCAGCTCCCAGAGGACCCGCCTGTAATTGTGTTTCATATCATAAATATATAAATAAAGCTCCCAATAACAAAATAATCATTCTCACCACTCTTTCTCTCACTATAATTCACACACACATTCATTCTGAAGGTCCATTGCTTTTTGCTATTTCTCTCACAATGCATTGAAGGTAAACAGAAGGAGGCAATTAGATTGTATGCAGGACTCTTAAACACCCAACACAGAAGTGGAGGTGACTTTACTCTCTCAGAAGTGCATCCACACCCATGAAAAGAGTCCGTCAGCTTAATTATTATTCACTTACTGCTCTCACCCTTTGCCTTTCACTGCTCTCAAATCGGGGGTCCTTAACCATATCTGATAAGCTTTTATTATATGTTAAATGGTGGCACTGAGCCCAGGTCAGAGCGTTGTGACTATGCATATTCCTTAGAGGCTGCTGATAGGTTTGAGAGGTGATTATGTCCCCGTAAGATGGGCTTCAGAACTGCGTAAGTGAGGAAAAGAGCAAAGCCTTTTCACACAGCCAGAAGTATTTACAGGAAAGATATTTGCAGTTTTAAAATTTAGATTTCTTTTCACTATAAATCTGTGTTGCTATTGCTTAAATGTATAAATAATAGGGTCATTTTTTGAAGAATTAGAATATAGGTGATAGTTATCGGGTCTGTAGTCATAATGTAAATACTTTACAATATACTTATTACAATGTAAATACTATTACAATATACAATGTACAATACCATATATTATTTTTGTAAAAAAAAATATAATTGTACCAACATATTAAGTTATATTATTGGAAAATTAGCATTTTCTTTAAAAAATGTTTTTGAAATGAATGGAGATGAAGACTAGGATAGAGGGGAACTTAAATTACTTAAAATAGGCAAGGGGTGACTACATTGAAGATGCTAAATTATAACATAGTTTAATTTTAAATTTTCTTTAGTCACAACATAATTCCCAAAGTTACATTTGTGTTTTGATTAGTTTACTATTAATTAAGAAGTCCTGTAATTATGGGTGTATCCAAACTATTTGTTTATCGGTTTTTATAAATTGTTTTTAAAAATCAGACCCTTTTTTGTCACCTTTTTTACTTAACTTGACCATATGTTTGTTCCCCCTTAAAAAACAAATGTAAATCAATGTAATTTCAGTTTTTTTTTAAATTATTTAAAGTTGTTTTGGGGCCAAATTTTAGGTTCCAAATATAAATATTGAGTGTAGCTAGCAATTAAAGTATGAATATTAACTAATAATTGCAATCATCTGTTCACAGTGTTGCCATGCCGGGCCAGTTAGTGCATAATTAAAGTATAAGAATGTTATTCCAGAAGCATACTTTACGCAAGTGCAAAGTGTTTATGATTTGAGTTCTGACACGTCAGAACCCAACAATGCGTAAAATTCAGCTCGTGTAGCAAGATGCATCTGCTTTCATGTACTTGCATGGAGTGTGTTTTACTGTAGTTAAGTGATGATGTCTGGTAAGCACTTCCCTGTTTTAGCGAGCGAGTGAGGTGTTAGAGGAGAGCACTCTCTGTGTTTAATCATTTACTCTCTTGTTCAGATGAACAAAAGGAAAAATCAATGTAAAGAAAAGAAATTGAGACATGGTGCTTTTCACTTAGGTTCCATACATGCTACAGTATGCAGTCATTCGTGTCATTGGATGTTCTTTACCGAGAGCCTGTTCAGTTCTATTCAGTACGGATGCATGTATCGTTGCAGCCCTAATCTTTATTCATCTTCTCTGCTCGGTAGTATGGGTATTGTGTGTGTGCCCGTTCCAAATGTCCATTTGTTAATTTCTGAATTGATGGTAAAAGTACTACAAGCGGAGCTTTATCCGAGATGAAGATAAAGTGAATTTGGCAGCCACAGAAAGCAAGTGTGCGTGTCTGTTTGTTTGAAAGAAGGAGTTGTGGTTTCCTTGGCCTCACAACATTATGCAAACTCAATGCTCCAGCCTTAAAGACAATTGCGGTATTGTGGAGAACATTTCCTACTTCCATGTGACCACAGCTAGCGGAACAATAACAGCGACAGAATACTTAATCATACGAGCCATAAACTTTCATTCTTTGTTATTTGTTGTTTATTTTTTATAACATCCTTTGTTCTATTTACTTTGAGTAATACTTGTGGCAAGTGTAGATATACTTTAAATCATTTTTTTATTTCATTTCTAATTTATATAGCAATACAAAAAGAAGTAGTATTTACATTTTTTTTCAGTGTTTATTTTTTGTTTTCCGTTGGTTTAAAGTGGTTTTCTTTTCTTTAGGTTCTCCCATGCCATCCTCTCTCTCCAGTCCATCAGTCACTGAGCATTCCCATTCTCAACCACCCTCACCCAATCTCCATGACAACCAGAGTTCCGTCCTCAGTAATGCCACAACGCAGCCGGTGCAGGACTCCGATTCGGAAGAAGAGTACACGGCCACTCTCTATAGAGCCGTAACACAGCCTGGCCCCGGCCACAGCTGTAATGGTAAGGTTCACAGTTTCTCTCTATCTCTCTCTCCCTCTCTCTCTCTCTCTCTCTCTGTGTGTGTTTCCAAAGCAAGAAAAGCATGAAGGCTGCGTGTTCCCTGTAAAAACCACTAGAGTGAACTGTATGCAGACCTTGTGGAAAGTGTTATTGGAGAATGTCACATCCAATCAGTGGTGCTCAACCTCTAGGTAGATTAGGGGGGTTTTAACCGGTTTTGTCTATAAAATGGGTCTGGACCTTGTATTGCGCTCTAAAACCAATTTTGCATGCTCAAAATCACATTTAGCAGAAATCGGCTAGCTTTGATTTGACTCAACTTTGATTGAAGCTGCAACGTGAAATACAGCATGTTTAAAAATAAGCAGAGAACAGTGCGTTTGTGTGTGTGTTTTACTCTGGGCACATTCTGTTTTATGTGTTCTCCTTCCGTCTCCTCAGCAGCTATGCTCAGAGCCTCCTCCTGTTTTTGTTTTTGTCTTATTTTATCTCCGTACACACTAACACAAACAAACACTCCACTGGTGTGTGCTTGTCCTCATGCTCCATGACCTCGGTGGCTTTGTTGGAGAGCCTTAGGAGCTCCAGCTGTCTTCATCAGCATCATCACATTACCTGGTTTTTCAGCTGACTTTTATCCGTAAGCTTCATTTACATACATAGCTGTTGAGATGCAGAAGAGTTTGTGTGCGTATCCATATGCCTTGTGGCCCCTAATGGCCCTGCCGACCTTCCGGCCACATCTAATGAGACATTTTTGGAGACAGTTGGTGGGGCAGACTGCTATTGATTAGTCAGACAGATAGACCCACCCCAAACTCCTGTCATTGGTTGAGACAGACAATGATGCTGTTTGGTGCTGATTGGGATGTATTAATAGCAATGTTTTTAAAGCGCCATTGGGGACATCGTGTTTTTCCTTTTTGGAAAAATCAGCCTGTGAATGGATTATTTATAGTTGTCTCTGTATAGGGAGAAAGAGTATACACTTCATATTTAATTATTAAAACGGAAAAACGGAGGCAGACGAGATTGAGTTTATTAAATGTAATCTTTCCCTCATTGAAGCTCTGCATGACATGTGCTCTGTATGGCAAGCCCTGAGGGGACAAATACACGGTCATGCGCATTCCGTGATTCAAATTGCTCCAACGCTACATCGTCGTTCAGTCTTTTACAATTGTTTATGTTCTTGCGGTACTTCTCTTCTGATTTTGGCAAGCTTCACGTGAAAGGCTTTCGTTTAGTCTTCTTCCAGTCTTAATCAGTGGGTGAAGGAAGACTTACCCACCAGGCGAGTTAGTCGGCTATTAAGGCGTCTGGCTTACAGACCATATCAAATCCTTAAGTACATTTAAAACAAATACATGAATAGATACTTTATGCAATCCAGAAGTCACTGTATCTACTGTTCATTTTTACCAGCCAGGAATCCAGTATCACCGGCAGACCTGCCACAGATCTTCTTTATTCACTCTGCACTGTTGACATTGGTGTTGATGTATTCTTACTCTAAAAGCCTTCCTTAAACAGAAACATTTCATTTGCCCCACTATTTTCCATAACAGGGATGATTAGATTTGTGTTATGATGGGAATGCACAGCCGTTTCTCCGCCATTGTTTATTCAGCAGAACAGCACGACAAATCGAATTTAGGACCCTCCTCTGCATAATTCCTAAGTTCTGTGGTGCATAAGCAAAATATGTTGTTTTAAGAACACTTTATGGTAAAATACAATTTTATGTCTTCGTGCAGCGACAACGAGACGGTTTGCAGACATAGGTTTAGAGGACGATTGGTGGACCACACATGTCCTTGTGTTTACAGTAGGCTGCTCTTAAAGGAAAACCCGCCTTTTTCCCGCTTCTATCCCTGCATGCGCTGGCGTCCAGGCCCTAATCAAAAGCAGGTCTGGTTAAAGGGGAAAAAAAAGAGATCGGTGTCGGGCTGCTCATAATGGATGAGCTTTTATCTGAAGTGAGGGCCTTTCTCGATAGCCATCTGGACTTACGGCGACGCGGGCATGACTAGGAAACCCCGCGCTTACCGCCAGTAAGTCTTTTAGGCCGACTCACGTGTGGCTGTCAAGTGGGGATCGGGAAGCACTCCAAGCCCTGACGTCTCATCATTTGAAGCGATCGTCAATATTTGTAATGAGTGGAGGTGCTGTTGCTGATCGCTGCCGAGATGCTGGCTGCCCCGGCCCACTTAGCAGATCAAACTGGAATTGGGGTGGAGAGAGAGAGAGAGAGAGGGATAGAGAGAGGGGCTGAAGAAAGGGTTCCACCTCACATCCTCAGAGGCCAGGTTTTAATAGTCTGAGAGTAGACAGCAGGTCAGTGCGCCGGCTCCTGTCTGCAGTCCTCCATATTAAAGACATGAACTCAGGCAGAACAAGGACAGGAGAAAGAGGAACGGGAAAGAAAGAGAATCAGAGGAGAGGGAGGGAGGGAGGGGAGGGAGGAAGAAGCGAGTAGAAGAGATGAATACAGAAAGGCAACCTGGGTCAGTGATTTTTCTTTTTACTCTACTATGCACACTATTTTTAGTGTGTTAAGAAATGAAAATAACAATAATGAATTTAGACATTAGTGCATCAGTGCAACTAAGCTATTTTATCCATTTTATTTTTAAGTTTGCCATTTTTGCAACCCTGTCAACAGAATTTTGAAAAATCTGATTCTTGTGATTTTGTAATATACTAGCAATAAACATAAAGAAATTAATAGAATGGCAGAATAGGTAACAGTGTTACATATTTTACATATGTTACATATTTAAGTTGTTATCTGCCTATGTTTAACGTCCATGCTGTTCTCTGTAAATAAATATATTCATGTTAAAAAAAATGGGCCCACACAATAAACACGCCCTGTTCTGCGGTTAGCAGGTCAAGACTCACTCAAAACACAGAGTACACATCAAAGAGAGACAGAAAGACAACAACGAAAGAGCTTTGTCCGTCGAGAGCGATTACCCTCCCTCTGCGTAACCCATCCAGCACGGACTCTTGTTGTCAATTAGCCAGCCAGGGGGCCGACTGAAGCTGCCAGTGTAAGGTGGTGCAGACCTTCTGAAACTGAGCCTTGGGTTGCTGGCCCTGTCGAGCGCCCCTTTCTCTCACGCACCGATTGCTATTGTCAGGTGCAGTGGGCATGAAAACAGCAATTTTATAGCACAGGAATTCCAATAACGTTTACTGGTGCCGATGGAGGCCTCCAAATCCTGCGCCTTGTTCACTCATGCCACGCGGGTTGCTTAAGCTCCTACTGTTTCTCTCCTTCTGGCTTCGTTTCTCTTCTCACTTTCCCGCAAACTTTCTCAGTCTCCAGAATAAGAGGTGAACTGGGAGGGGGAGATCTGGCTTGTGGGCCACAGTTTAAATTAAACCGCTACATCAGTGCCTGCTGGAAAACAAACAGCAGTGTGCAATGAGAGCTTTCAGAGTGATCCAGGTCCAGATGGGGGGCAATAACAGTTGAATAGGGCTGTAAAAGTTGATGAATCAGGGTTGGACTTAGATCAGCAGCGTCATTGTCCCAAACAGAGACTTTTTGTGGAAAGTGGTAGTGTCAGGGTTTGGATCAGAGTAACACCACTGAATATACAATGTGGGAGTTTGGGTATTGAGGAGTTCCATTTTGGAGGGGTTCAAGTCAGTTCATGAAGCTGGTTGAGAGAATGCCAAGTGTGTGCTGAGATGTAATCCAGGCAAAGGTGACTACTTTAAAGTTGTTACAATATAAGATAGTTTTGATTTAAGTTTATTCGGTTAATTCAAGTTTGATGACTCTTAGGCAGGACAGCTGGCGAAACAAAATTATAAAGGTGGGGCCCAACTCCACACTCCCAGCAGTATGGAGACGTGTTTGATGGTCCCTCCTTATATCCTTCCTGACAGCTACCCTGCTGTCGAGTATGAAAATATAAATAATAAAGCATGATTAGGCGTGTCCAAACTTTTAACTAATACTGTATCTATATTTGATAAACTGTTGCAAAGCACACCATGCATTCTTGCAGGTTTCTACCATTACTCACAAACATGATGCAACTTGTGTGATTTAAAGGTTAAAGATTAATATTGTGTTTCATTGAGGAGAACCTCATGTATTCTCTTACTGGAGGTTTGTGTGCAGTTGCATTATGGTTGCATGGCGTCATTTTGACACCAGTGATATGTATTCCTGCCTGCCTGTCTATCTGTCTGTCTGTCTCTGTGTAACACTTACTTCATTGCACTGTTGGGAAGATTCTACACTCCCCTCATGCGAGTTGGTTGTAATTGGGAGCACAACTGTATGTCAGTTACAGTTCAGTGTAACACTCAACCCTGCTCGTCTCATTAAAAGGCGTGAGCATGTGTGTGCGTTTGTCTGGTGTGTGCACTTTTGTCTGGTGTGTGTGTGTGTGTTGTGTGTGTGTGTGTGTGTGTGTGTGTGTGTGTGTGTGTATGCACGCATGTTTGTCTGGTGCTCAGCGTTCGCCTGCTACTGCAAACAAATTCACTCTCACCTGCTCATTAAAAATACATTATTACTCAAAATGTTTCGTCATCAGCGTTTTACATAATGCTCATTCTTCCTGTGAACTGCCTATGTCAAACAAGGTAATAGGTTGTCCGACACCTGGCACAGCTAGTGGTTAGCTTGCCCATCAGCTTGTGAATAATCTCTCTGGCCGAGTGAAACCTTCACCTTGAGCATATTCACTGGGGATATGCACAGGCGTATTGCTGGTCACTGGCTTTACAGTGTGAGTGAAGCCAAACCTGCCTCTTTATGCAAAAACTACAAGTAAAATTGGCCCAGAAAGATCTGAAATGTTGTTCCTTTCATAAAAAATGAAAAAAGAGAGAAATAATTGGCAGTTTTATTGTCATTCAAACCATTTTGCATGTGTATGATCCAGTATTAATATTGTAGTTTTGTCTCAATAAAGACAAAGACTTGTTTTATGTGTGTGTGTGTTGTTCTATTTTGCGTGTAGGGGACAAACATTTTCAAATTTGGCAGGCAGATTACAATAAGCCTGAGGTTGTTGAAGGGGCAACACATTTTAAATTTGTTTCTGCTCATTTTCTCATCTTCAATAGGGTGCTGTTTATCACGACTCTACATTCAATTTGGTTTTGCGTATAATTTCATATACCATTTCAACTCATGCGCTATTGCCTCGGAACTACAACCTTGCACTTTAATTCACCTCCAAGTGGTAATATCAGGGGACCCATCAAAGTGGAAAAAGAAATAATATCCCCCTAAACCCCACAGCAATTACTCTGAATTACGCCAAATTATGAACCTGCAATTCAGCTCTGAGGCTGAGGATTAATGTCAGACTTCCTCTACGTCGTTGGTACATCTTAAATTGCCTCTTACTACCTTTGACAGTTTGAGAAATTTACAACCTTCTGAGTAGTGTAATTACATTTCTTTGTTTCTCTCATTCTCCCTTCCCTTCATTTTTCTAACTACTGAAAAATATTCATTTTGTCTGTTTTTTTCGGTACAGTATGTCACACAGGATGGAAGCTCGATTGATCTCCAGTAATGATTCGCCCCTGAGTTTGTCAATATTTAAAAACCACTTTGTCCCCTAGAAAATCATAGACAGCCAGGCAGATAAATGTCACAACCTGCTGATATTTATCTTTTATAAATAGCACACTGTACGAATGTTTGACGAGCGCCAATCCTCGGAGCGAGCAAGGAACTCAGCTGTCTTCTCCATTCGCTTGACCTAAAATTTTAGCAGCACCACCCAAATTGGAGGCCCCTTCTTTACCTCAGACACACCGCCATTAATAACCATCCAAACCACCGTCTGCTGTTCTTTGATGGTGGGAGCCCACATATCTCCCACAGTACCACAGACTGGTCGAAATTTTGCCCGGTGAGCCGAGTGGTGAGTTGTTCCCTCTGCCTGTGTTCATTACTCTTTGGTAATGGCTGTTCTCTGTTGGGGGTTGATGCTAAATTGGCTGTTAGAGGCCAGAAGCCCAAACCAGCAGTGGCAAAATAGAAAAAGACAGCAGGAGAGACCTTGAATCACCAAACTTTATCATCTCACCCCCCTTTGAGAATGGATGTCTCCTGTTCAATGCACCCACATTGGGCCCCTTTTCCCCAGCCATTTCCTGGCACCCACCCATGCACATACACGCACACCTGTCAGCCATAGACACTTCACAAAAGAGGCATTTTCCATTCTGTCTGGGTCGCTGATCAGAGACACAGTGTCTTGTCCAGACCTCGCACAAAGAGATGACGGCCGACATACAGTGGCAGTGGCTTGGTCTCTGATTTGGAACGCTGATTTTAGCCTCCCATCAAAAAATGATAGTGTCAAGCATCTGTTTTTGTTTAGCTCTGGCTTTTAGCTAATCAAGCAGTGCTGTTTTTTAGTTCCATTCAGCAGCAAGAAATCTTTTCATGTGTAACCCGCTCCCTGTATTTTGTCTTTCACAATCACTCTCACCCCAAGCAATCCTGCTCATCAGACACAAACATGCAGTTTAAACACAAGAAGTTTACCTTGCGTTTGCACCAGGACAGAACGTACCTTGACCGTTCAAGTTTGTTTTCTGTTCTTGAATCAAAGAATGCTTCTATGTCCTAATCTTCCTGATGTTTTAGATTAAAGGAATTGTTCACCCTAAACCCTTTAATTTACTCAGTTATTCCACCCTGTATTGAAGTGGATGGTACATATTGACTTTTAATGCCAAGCGCTTACAAAAAATTAAAAAAGCGCCATGAAACTAGTCCATATAATTGCTGTGATATAATTGCAATGTTTCGAAGCCATTTATTGTAAGTGATGTCTGTGTGCCACTTTTGTAGTCCATTGCCGCCTGGTTGTTAAAACGACATAGAGGTTATTAAGTAATGACAACATTTTCATTTTGGGTGAGCTGTTCCTTTAAATCCCAGCCAATATTAGCCATTATCTATAAAGAAACTGCCACCTTGGCCGTCAGTTTCTTTTGCAGCCTGTCCTGTCGTGGCATCATGTGATGTGACGGTTGTGCTTCGAGGTGATAAGGGAAGTCTTGACAACGTCTGTCTTGGTTGCATT
The DNA here is from genome assembly GCA_036877585.1 of Botia kubotai. Taxonomy (NCBI): domain Eukaryota; kingdom Metazoa; phylum Chordata; class Actinopteri; order Cypriniformes; family Botiidae; genus Botia; species Botia kubotai. The sequence goes on from JAZGTI010015990.1 coordinate 12,804, forward strand.
GTGTTCCGGTGATGCGAATCATCTTTGTGTAATGTGTTTATCAGTAGGGACGTTGAGAGTTTAATATGTCACTCAGCTCTTTGCATGGCCGTCCCCTCCTCACACCAGCCTGCATTATTCCCCCCTCAACTTTTTTTTTGTTAATTGTCATTAACAATTATTCATTTATTTGTAACGTACAACTTCATGTAAAATAGTCAAAAATAATTTTTTGTAGTTTTAATGCTAGCTATATTTTG
>JAZGTI010015991.1:0-13042 GCA_036877585.1 Botia kubotai
AACATGGCCGAGCTGGTTTAGCTGTTCAGCTAAAACCTCTATAAACCCAGCCAACCAGTTCATTCTGACCAGCAACCCAGCTGATTTTTTTTCCAAATGTTATGATGTTATATATTATGCTTTCACCACATTACAGCACTTTTGAAATGACACCAATGTGTTCAATGATGCATCTAATCTGTCATTTTCAAATATTTCTAAGGCCATTACAGTGCACTGTCAGGTGTTTCCATAACCACATGCTGTGCATTTTCCTCAAAGATGGCTACATCAGGGATGTTTTGCACGTACAGCATGTGGATTGCTATTGAAAGATTTGTATTCAAAGTTTACTGTTTTAAATTCACTGCACATAGACTGGCACTATAGACTTACTTTATACACACACATGCACAAACATCAGTCTTGCAGCCTGTTAGTGACCCATGTCGCCTACTCCTCTGTGAGTCTGTTGATATTCTCTCTAAGCTGAAGCTGTGAGCTCTGGAGCTTCTGTATTTTGGCTGCCAGCAGTGCAGCTCACGGTCTGTCGTACCCAGCATCCTGCCAGCCAGTCCTGCCTGCCCTGGGCCGATAGCCCCCCTCTGCCCTCCTCTCCTCATATCTCCACTCAGTTTTTTACACTCTTTGCCATTACTGCCATGTTAAGCTCTGTAACTACAAACAGTGAAGTTGTTGTGGTCCAAACTTCATTGAAGCACGTCTCCACCCGCAGCAGATTTTAGGAGTAGTGTTTGCAAAGAAATATATGGTGCTGGAAGTAAAGATGATGTATTGAGCGATTGAGAGAGAGAGAGAGAGATTTCTATACAACAAAAGTTCATAGTGACCATAGCTGTTAAGTTCCTATAACGTCAAAATACACTATAAAGTAGTTCATGCACTATATTTCAAGTGATTTTTTAAGTCGATAACTTTGTGTAACGAACAGGCAGAATTTAAAGTCATTGTGCACTGATCATTTTCCTCTCTAGTGAGCTGTGACTGAATCATTCAGTCAGTGAGTTTAGAACTGGATCAGTCTAATTCGTAAACATATTGTTTCAGTGAACAGGTTGATCTGGTTCACACATCGGCCAAACAATTCATAACTACTTAAATTTGTGTGTTCCTCGCACATAAAGTTGGAACAACATGATGATGAGTAAACAATGGCAGATTTTTCATTTTTGGGTGAACTCTTCTTTCCAGGACAAAGGATGTAGCTGGTGAGCAGACAGACACGAGCGGGTGGTGATAAGTGTGAGCGGATGGTGGTGAGGGGTGGAGGGGTTAGCCGAGATGGCGTTATAACAAGCTGTCCCTCTTCCCACTATATCTGGCATCCTTTTTCTCCTTTTCTGTTGGCAGAGGAGTAATTACCTAAGCCAACTCACTCTAAAGTGAAAGGGCGACCCAGGCAGCACACATAAATTGTAGAGGTGGCAGCAGATTGCCAGTGCAGCTTTGAGTGGGCATTGGCAAACTAGAGAGCAGACACAAATGGCAAGCAGCCCTACAGCCTTCCTACAGCAAAATCAATGAAGGGAGATCAATAGCACAGGTTCATTTTCAGGTATATGGAAATACCGACACGCTACAACAACATGTCACTGGTTCGGACAGCAGTATATTAGCACTATTGGTACTGTGTTTGATTTACACAGCCCTAAAGGTCAGTAATTGCCTCATTTGTTGTTTGCTTGTGCTGATATTGGTTTTTAATTCTCTATTCCTCTATCCTTGAATTGCCAGTTAGTCACTCTTTCTATTTCTTACCCATATGCTTTGCTTTAGATTTGTTTCTGCCTCCCATCTGTTCTGAACCAGCTCTGTGCATCCATGTTCATTTTAATTTCCCTTTTAGTTTCTTTCCTCAGCCTCCCTTTCTGTTTCATTCCACAGCAAGCTCATTCTCTGCCATTCTCCATATATGTCCCAGTCTTGTTTATATCCTCTGTGTAAATGTCACATCAAAGGGCACCTCCAATGCAACGCAACCTCTGGGAAACGTCAGTATAAATGCACACAGACTTTATCACCATCATCACAGTGTGCAGGTGGCCAATGAAAAACATTCCATGAGTTTAATGCAAGCTGCAATTTGATATGGTACCCTATCAGAAGTACTACTTAAGCTGTAATTGCAGGCTATATGATTTTTGAAGTGCCAATGACTATGTTCATAGTAGTCTCTGACTCTCATACTGTATGCATGGCTTTTTCCCCCTCCAATTATGCATAATAGAATCGCAATAACTTCATCTATCTTTTTCCATGTCTCCAGTGCTTCATTGATTCCTAAGAGTTTAGGTCTATAGACTATAATTGACAAATATTAAACCAAAAATGACACTTCCCAAAGCAACAAGATTCTCAGAAAATGCGTAGAAGCAGGTCACATATTGCACCCCTTAAATTGATCTGTGCTTTCCAAAATTCTGAACTAGTCTGACAATCATCCACTTTGTGCCTTTGACATCACAGCCGTTTTAACACTAGAACAACCAGGGCAGTCATTTTGACTGTTTAAAAATTTTGCAATGTAATAACTTGAATGTAATGTAATGATTTGTTGAAGTAAAACCCATATAATTATAAAATAACTATAATTCCTTGACTTTTCTTAATTGTGTGTATATTTCATTCTAACATTGTTATTTTATTAAAATGACAAAAGAGCTCTGAGTATTTCTACCTTGAATGGCCATAGCGGTCAAATTGAGCGTATGGATTACAGCGTTTGCTACTTTTTCCCACCGCTGAAGATGTGCGCATTACAGTTGCCTATCAATTTTTTTCCAGTTGTTTTTATATGCCATAAACTTATTATTATTACTTATTATTACTTACATAAACAGATTTTTGCATATTTGTTTCAGATTCGCATGATACAAACATTTCCAATAAATCCAGAGCGTTGTAAAGTCCAAAAGTCAAAATGTATTAAAAAAAGATAAACATAATCATTTACAAAATTTACAACACGTTTTTACCTAATGACATATTCTGCTTCGATTTATATTTGTTGGCATTTAGACTTTCAAATACAACATTTTCACAGTGGTGAAAAAACTTTGCTCTCTGGACACAAAGTGAGGCACGCACTGTCGGGGGCGGTCTAGTAGCTCGTACACAATTATAGGGCCATGTTACAAAAAAGAACATGAAAATGACATGACAAAAATGACATTAGGTACAGTCTAATATAAACGGTCAGAATGACCACTATGGCCTTTCTAGTAGTTATAGAATTCCGGTAGTTCTAGTGCTACTACATTTGCCATAAAATAAGTGAAAATGGCACTTATTGGTTTTGGTGTTAGTATTGTTAGAGTTAAGAGTATATTAACATATACTACTAAAATGTGCATTGCATAAAGTGTTTAATCTGCTAAATCTTATGGAGACCAATATGACCTGCTGTTGTCGATTTCCTGTGAAGTCAGTCTGTTGCAAAGCTCAGCATGCCCAAATGATTTTAATAGAGAAAGAACATTTTCTATATTTTTATAGCTGTGCTTTTAAGTACGTTTGTATTATTTAATGCCTAAATGATTTAGTCAATAAAGACACATCAATAAAGTGACTTATAACTTGAACCGACTGACTGAGAGAAAGAGAGGGAGAATGAGAGAGCACTTACTGAACAGTTTATGAAAAATCACAGCTGAGAAGGTCAAAGCTTTTCATTCCATCTTGTTGGAAAGTGACTCTCCCACACACTCAGACTCTGTGCAGCACAAAGCAACAGTGAGAGATGCTTATTTTGTAAGGTTCTCTTTATTGATTCAATAAAGGTAAATACATCTTCATATTTGTGTGTTAAACAAAAATCAAATCTCTACCAAAGCCAAAATCTAATATACAGTTTACAGAAAATAATTGGAACAAACAAAAATGCACATCATATTTACTTTTTTACATTTATTTAATCTTTTACGTTGAATATGTACATTTTTATTTATTTATACAATTTTACGTTTACAATTAAAATATGTCTCTGATAATCCCACCCTTAAACTTACAAACGAACTATGATTGGTCAGTCAAACAAACATCTCATTTTTTTCTATGACGGTGGTTATTAGCCAGAATAAGATGTGATATAGACCGCACATTTTGCTGCTTACTCTGAGGACTGGTTATGCAAGACTAGTCCTAAACTGGCAAGAACCAGCTCCTGCTGTTTTCCTCTTAACACAAATGCTTAATCACAAAACGTGCCATTATTGCTTCCAGGTATGCACATTTTCCATAAAATCAATTGCTGTGTTTTTTAAATCTAATCAGGACTAATGTACAGAACCCAGAGTCATTTAGACAAATGCACACAAAGCTTTATGATGAAGTGGCAACAGGGAAAGGCAGGGAAAGAAAGGCTCTATCATAAAAGGCTCTTTTGTATTCAATGTGGTTATTTGATTTTAATTTAAAAAGCCTTGTGGAAGGGTAGCCCTGCTTTAGGTGTCAATGCAAAAGGTGGAATCATTTCCGCTGTTGCCTAGTAACATTTTTTCTTGCATTTCAAATAGTTTCTTCTTCTCTTTCTCTTATTCCCACCCTCAAAAAGTACAGATTCATTTCTTGCTTATCACATATACGGGCATACAGCAATTAGAAATACCTGGGGAAAATCCTCCTTTAACTTTGTTATGATTTATATCAACTTACTCATAATAATAATAATAATAATAACCATTTATGAATGAACAAGCTAAAAAACAAATGAATGATTAATAAAACCAATCAAACATTAAACAATGCTGAAAAATTTCAGATCTGGCAACCTGAGAGTAAACTACATTTGTATTGAACCCTAAAAAATGTCATAACATCTATATTGAATGGGGTTTACCTGTCTCCTTTAGGTCACAGCAACAGAGAAGGTCAGATAGACCTGTTAAAGTCATTTTTTGTTTTACAGTATAAAATAGCAAAGAGTTCTGTCTGACCTGTCATATTTGAGCACAGAAGTATCTATTCCTGCAGTACATGCTTAGAGAAGGCCTACCTCGAGTGTCTAGTGAAGTATACTTCTCTAACAGCACTTGACTAAAATGTTTGATCTTAAGAGACAAAGTTGCCTGTATTTATGAACATAAAAATAAAGGAGGATAGAAAAGAAGCTTTTTGACTTCCTGTGTCTTCATAAATCAAATCGCTTAAAAAGCCAACATGTGTGTGTGTTTTTGAGGGGTATTTTCACATTTGTGGTGGTGTAAGCAATCCCACAGTCATCTGAAAAATTGAGGCTACCTATTGAGAGCCAAATCCAATTAGATGTTTAAGGCAACATGTCTGACCTTCTTTCGTGTGATTTTTATGCCCCTTTCATCAGCTTGGCAGATATCACCCTCTTCTCTTCCCCAGAGCAATTTCAAACCACATTTAATAGAACAATAACTTTCCTTATATGTAATAACTCCTTTTTATTTTCTTCTCAAAAAATATGCTGATGTAGTCTACTTCCGTCTATAAAATGCATTTAATAGCCATGTTGTTGAATAAATAATGCAATAAAACAACCATTTTACTTTTAACAGCCTGTAAATAACACCAAACATGGTCTTTTATTTTGTGCTTAACCTCAGCAGCCCCTTAGGATTTTGTGATGGTTTTTGTGCAAATTCAATGAAACTGGAACATTATTGTGTGTTTGATGCAAGCTTTATTTAAATAATTATATATAATATTTATAAGTGCTACATAGCTACAAAAGTGATCTAACACTCAGCCCAGCTTATAAATGCGTTTTACTGCCTCCATCATGTTTTTGCCAGTTTTTTTTATTATTACAGTAAGAGAGAAAATACATACATATTGCAGAAGGACGTGTGGGTGGCATATTGCCTGATTAATGTGTAAGTACTGTACGCTCTTCACACCTAATAAGAATGTAACTGGACAAGTCCAGCCAAAGACCAATGGGAGCTCTGCTGTAAATTCTCGGGCATACTGTAAATTCACAACTTACAAAACCATACCTCCTCATGGACTCCTGCATATGAGCCCTATAGTGCTTTAGACTTTTATAGTTACTGTTGTTTGATTGATTGCCTACTGTCCTATCATTGTTTTCATTTCTCCAAATAGCTGAAGACATCATCAACATTTCTCAGACACTTGCATTTTTTAACATACTCTGGGCTTTCCCACGATCTTTGTATTATGGAAAAAATCTTTGTTTTGTGCCATGGATCTCATAACCACCTCAAAAGAGCTTTTAATATGTGGGGTGGGTTGTCTGTAAGGACCATCTCCAGAGCAGATGCATGGCCTAAGGCTGGCTGCTCTGGCATGCTTCCTTGTTGTCCCACTGTGGATGGGACTAGCTTGGGATCTAGTCCAGCAATGGCTGAAAGGACTGTATTGATCATGGAAGCCTGAGAGAGAAGGTCATATCCCTGCCCTGAAGGCAAGTCTGCTCTATGTACAGCCTCAATCTCACTTCTTAAGGGTTATTAAAGCCCTGTGGAATCTGGTCTCATTATTTTTTCTTCTCTCTTTACATTTTTTGTCAGTTTTATTTCTGCAGTACACTGTAGTTTTATTCTTCTGGCTCTTTGATTGTTTTCCAGCTGTTGTATTGAAGTGCTTTTTGGGGCCATGTCTACTAAAATAATTCATTCAAGTGCAAACGGTGGCGGCTGCTAAAATGAGTTATAGCAAGTTATAGCAAACATCTTTAATATATGTAAATGCATGACACATTTTTAGAGTTGAAAAGATTTTTTTATTATTTATTTAATATAAAAAATAGGATTTGTTGATGGTGAATATTGTGTGACTCTTGTGTACAGATACAGAAATAAAAAGACTTAAAAAGAATTTTTGTGCCTTCACCACAACATTCAGAGTTGAACATAACCCCTTTCTGAAAGTCAATAGAGATAACTATGTTCCCCAGATATATTCAACTGCTCTTCAAACTGCTGTATTCAGAAGCCAAGCGATGAATTAGCACATGGCTTCTAGATGTCTCATCAATGCTTTTTGATGGTGCAATGTCTGCCAATTCCCTTTTAAAGAATCAATGCTATCCGTTTTATTCAAAAATCCCAGAACAAACATTTATCTCTGTCTCGTGGCTCCCTACTAGCCTCCTTTGCATCAAACCTTATGGGGAAAAGAAACACTCCGGCTTGGTATCAGATTCTGAAAAGATCTGTTTTCTAAAGTGAAGGGCAAGTGTGCCACATTCCATTCACCAAAGAAAACACATGGCATAATGCGAAAAGATTAGATCTTGTCATGTATTATTGATATTTTCAGCTTCTTTCTACTCAGCTATTCACAGCAGCATCACATCACCCCCAGTCAGGCTTTTTTCTTTTTATAAATATATGAAAATGCACAGAAAAAGCCCAGTTTGTTTTGAGCTAAGATCAGCATTGATGTGAATGAGTGACTCTTTCTGATCAATAGAAAACTATTGATTAATCTTTGGAGGCACAAGTTTTTGAGACTTTTGATTTTCAGTGAATTAGCAAAGGTTAAATGTATTTAATTTAATATCAAAAACAAATGTGCACTCTAAAAGACCTTATTCATACTAAATTAAGTACGACATCATGAGCAACACCTGATTTGCTTTGATCTTAGTGTAACAATTAATACTGCAACCTTGATTAACCTTACCAGCCATTTATCTACTGAACCTAACTCTGGGCACAAGTACCAATACCCCTGCCTCACTTTTCTGTTTTTATTTTGATGCTGGGCATCTGAAGTGAAGAATTCATCTAACTATGCTCACTGTGGTCACTGGAACCTCTATTGTCCTACTTTCTACTGAAAAAACACACCATACTATGCGCATTATTTTATTGCCAGTGATAGACATTGTCTGAGCTTCCTTCATTGACTGACTTGCTCTCTTTCACACATACTGTCCTGGTGATTCATTTATTCAGTGTTCTTTCATATTATCCCTCGTTCCCTATGGCGAGAGTCTCGCATGTGAGTCAGCTGCGGCCTGCCAGCTTATTGTATCTGTCAGTGAGGACGCTGAAGTGACAATTAAAGCGCCTGAAATAGCCGCGGCTCACTCTGTGGTTATGAATTGGGTGTACACTTAAGCTCACCTACTGCAGGGATCAAAGTCTCTTATTGATTTGAATTTGCTGGACAATAATAGTCTGTGTGTTTGAAGCTAATGGCTGAATGTATCTCTCTCACCTCTTCAAAACAGGAACGTTTTATTATGGTGCAGCCATAGAGCTTTAGTTTAAGGCTTTTGGCAAGAATTACACTGTAGTGCAGTATGTAATAATAGAGGTACTGTACAGTATTATAAATAGATTACTAGAGAGTACCACACGCTGTGCTATACATATATGACTGGCAACCTGTTATTTTAACATTTACAGGTGCAAATTTGATTGCCGTCCGCATCTGAAATATCAGTGTCTTCCACCCCCATGGGAAAACTCCAAGCCAAATTACCTGCGGTTTATTGACAAACACAATTCCCATATGAATCATCATCTCTGAGGGAATGCGGCCCAAGAGTAGTTTTGAAAATGTTTATTGACCTCTGCTAAGCACTCTAGAGTTGTTGGACACTTCTGCAGTATGTGACCATTTACTGTGGTCACATACACACTGTCGAGTTTTAGGAGTAACAATGGCATTTAAACAGGCACTATTGTTCTTTTGAACCCATGAGAGTTCAATAACCACTGAAACTGTTTTGAGAATAGTGTGAGAATACTAATAAATAATATGAATAAAATAAAACCAAATTACATAGTTAACAGTTAAAGCAAATAATAAAACACTGATAGAGATCACCTCAGAATAACAACAAGAAGTTGATATAAAACAAAGGGTTGGAGGACAAAACACCACATTGCTGGCATATAACAATGCTGGATTGCTATTGGTGGAAATATTTTACAGCTGCTGTATCCTCTCTTGTTATTGGTTGTAAATACAGGGCCTCAGGTGAAATCAAAGATTTAGGTCGGCTGTGGGCTGCTTGCCTGTTTGTGTGGCATTCATATACAGGATTTGGGTGCCTTAGGCCAAGTCTTACTTCAGCTGTTTGACTCCAACTCGCCTGGTATCCCACCTCCACCCCCTCGCTGAGGCAGACCATTGTGTTCGCTTTTACTCTTTTTTTCTCACTCTCTTGAGGCTTATAGCTCATATATCCCTGGGAATCCCAAATTTCTCATTTATTCAAGTGCCAGCCCACTCTCCTTCTCCATCCATTTCTTTTTTCATCTTTTCCCGTTTGCTCCCACACACATTTTCACTTTCTCCTTCTTCCTCTCTCCTCATAACCCCGTTGCAAAATTACAGTCTGTTATTGATGACTAAAGCACACTTTTAAAGCCAATGTTCCCCTGGGTCACCCTCCTTTAGTTAAATCTATCAATCACACACACACAACACCAACAGTGTGACTTGCCGACAGCAAAAGTTGTGAAGACACGGAGCGACTGTTTAAACTCGCACAACACAGAGTCGGCATGAGAAACGACGATTGCGCGCACACAAAGAGAACAAAGTAATGATTAAAGGAAAGTCAGGAAGATCTCCCTGCATACCTCAGATCCTCACACGCCCTGAGGCTCATGTACTTACAGACATCTCTAACAGCACAAATCTCTGCCAACGCTTTCCAATTGCCTGTCCTCATGAACTCATTTCACAAACAGCAAAGACAATCACTCATGTTTTTCCTTTCTCCCCCGACTTCTCTTTGTTGGAAGGGCTCTGCAGAAATGAGATTACTGTGGTTGGTGTTGGTGGATTTTGCCTGCAGGGGTCTGGGTTTGTGAGGGGAGAAGATACAAGGAAAAAGATGTAGACACAGAGGGATGCTGAACACAATTGCATCCGTGTACCACGTCCTATCCGTGCAACACTGATTGGACATGGCCCTTTGTAAGTGGGCAGAATTATGACTCATAGAGGATCCAATTTTATTACACTTTTACAATCATGTGCCAACCCCCCTACATGCTACAAATGGTTTCAACCCAACATCAAGATGTCTTCATTTGCCTGCAGTCCCTGAAACCAATCCAGAGCCACTCCGTATACCAGCTTCATAAATAAGCAAAAGCACAAATAACACAGATAACATGAATTATTCAATGTTCTACCAGCGATACAGAGCGGCAACCTAACAGACTTTGACAGTGGACTCAAGATACAGAGGTGGGAGGAGGAAAAGTAATAAAGATTCAAATAACCTTGGTTAGGCTACAATCAGCTCAGCTAAGCCAAAAGTTGTTGTGTTTTTTTCCACAGAACTGACACGTACTGTATGAGACTTTAAATTAGTGGTGTTGAGCAGTCTGAATTTTTAAGAGGCTGCATATAGCGTGGCAGGCCGCAAATTGATCCACTAAGGCTGCGGTAGTCTCCCGCAGCACTTTTAAATCACTTAGAATCGCTCGGTCCTTTTACAACTGGGCTATGTGCGCTATTCATAAAGGATATATCAAAGAAGTCTGATGCAAAGCGTTCGTTGGATTAGTAACCTCCCAGAGGTGCTTACTTTCTGATTTACAGTCCGGCATTACTAAAGGCACCCTCACGCTTAAAGCTCTTGCTTGCGATGATGTAATGAGGGTGACGCAGAAATATATGGTCAGGCTAAATGGGTTCTGTCCTAAAATCAAATGAGCTCATGTCTGAATGATGGGATGGCCTCTTCCTCAGCAGTTCTCGAGTGTGGCTCCATTGGAAGTAAAATGGTGACTGGGGCCCCACACAGACTATAATTTTCCTTCAAGATTTATTGAATGTAATGCGTCACCAGAAGCATCTTGTCCATTTAAACTACTGGCCTTTTTGTGCTAAACACGAGACTACTTGCATTTGTAAAACATGCGTGCTCTCCCATACTGTCCGCACATATGCAATGAATCCTCTTGATATTAAGCAATGCAGAACGGCTGCTTTAATGAAGCTGGATGAAGTGACAGTTAACAGAGCATTTATGATTGTGGGCTGTGATCCCAGTGGTGTCAATTACTGACCAAATGCAAAAGTTAACAAAATCTCAAAACAAAAGAGGCCAATTATAGTTTATCATAAATATTTCAGCCAATTTGCATTAGAAGGGAGATGGGTTGAATATGACCCTAGAGAGAGAGAAAAAAGAGAAGACAATGATAACAAGCATGCAAAATAACAAGAAAGTAAACATTAAGGTCTTAAAGCACAGAATGAACAGCACTGGGTGTCTGGCTTAATTACTGCACACACAGCATACCAATAGAGTTTATAACCCATTATACATAGCATGTCAGTGGATGAGTTTATGTAATTTATTAGTTCATCCTCATACTAGTCTTATTTACAATGGTGAAGTGTTTATTGCATTTGTATTTTCTTTTGTAAAACCTTGCACTGTGTAAGTGCTGTAAAGCTTTAACATTACTGTCTGCTATAAAAATTAACCATTGTTTACAAAGAACACTGGGCTGTTGATGAAAGAGAATCTGAAAGAATGGACTCGTAGTTACATAACTTTGCAATTTATAATTAACACTTGTTCTCATTTTGTCTGTAATATTTTATTTCTGAAAAAGGCATTGGACAAGCGTATAACAAGTTCACTTGCAGTGGATGTGTAGAACATATGTTATCATGTTATCAGACCTCTTTATGTTCTGTCTGATGATGCTATAAAAAACATTGTTCCCCACACTTAACAAACAGAGATGCTGGCACAAATCTTATCAGCCCCTTTAAGATGAATAAATGGCAACAATTGATTGGCTGAAATTAAACTCTTGACAGAAACAGCAGTGAGTTCATGAGCCGCTTTTCTATCTGTCGCGTCACTTCTTCTAGAACATCGCCAGAGGCGACAATGACACGGTCCACCCTTCCTCACAGATGGGTAATTGTAAGTGGGGGGACTATGGAATGATGGGTAGAAATCAATAACACTAAAAGACTTGTTCGGGCAAGATACCATGATACAAAAAAACCTTCTTTCAAGAGCACTCTTGAGACATTCTTCTGCTTCAGCTCCTTCAGTGATGAGAAACCAAGATGTCAGTGACCTCCAGTTCTCCAGCCTCCTCCACAGGAAGAGATAGTTTTATGCATTCAGCCCGGCATGACAATATTTTCACCATACTATCAGACCATTAGACCAAAATGCTTTTTGAGCATGTCATCACACAACATTACCATTTAAATGCAGTAGCTTTTATAATTCTTGGCTCAAAGGGAAACGTTTCAGTCTCATTTGACATCCTGCGCACGGGCCCTTACCCATAATGCCTCCGTTTCGGCATACGGCCGTGTCTCGTGCCCTCCGTGGCCTTCGGTTTCTTTGCAGGCGCATTAGAATGGATGTGTTTTCACTAATGGCTCTCACTACACCTCGCCCCCACAATGTGGAGAAACGCTTAAAAGCCACACCGATTAAACATACATATTGATGCCAGCCGTTAGCCTGCCTGCTTTTGCCTTTTTCCACCCCCCTCCATCAGCTCTCACTACTACGAGTGTCCTCCAGTTATACCCACAATTAGTGAAGTTAAGGTACATGTGCATTAGTTCTAATAGAGGTTTGATACCTAAAATTATTGAACTTTTTTTTATTGTATAATTCAGTTCCATTGTTCCACAGGACAATGTGTGTATTTATATATCTGGTAAAAAATGAGTAGCAATAAAGGTAAAATCAAATAAAAAGGTGTTAATGATAAAGTGATGTAAGATTCTCTTGCTGTATTTTTAGTATTGTATGTGTTACTGCCCTTTGCTCGCGCTAAAGCACTGACTTTTAAATGGTTGAACAATTTGCTATCTGATTTGCAGATATCATTAGATGAGGATTTTGACTTAATCATGAAGCTTTTCTGACTAGCAGTAGCACCAGTGTGATGACTTTTTAAAGGTTATAAATGTTTCTAATGGAACACTGAAAGAGGACCATTATAGAGATCACCCCAAAATAAATGCTGTCATCGTTTGCTCACCCTTATTTTTCTAAAACTGCATGATTTTCCTTTTCCATAAAACACAAAGGAGATGTTAGGCAGTATGTTAGAGATCTATCTACCTATCTCTATCTATCTAT